>OVBX01002059.1:0-22094 GCA_900406325.1 Erucastrum elatum | reverse complement strand
CAACTGGTGAACAGGTAATAGTATAATAATATTCTATACGTTAATATATATCATTATATATTATATATAAAACTAACACATTAAAATAAATACTTAGGCAAGAGCATGGGCTACAAGTTTTGCAGTAGCTTTTGCTAACATTCCAAACCCATCTTTCGCAAACGTACCAGCTCCATCTAATCCCAATCAGGTATATAGTATGTTTTAGTTTAAAAGAATTCACATGATGCATAACAAGTTATATTATTTTATTTCAGGAAATGGAATGATGCAGGTGTCCGTGGATGTACAAATGTTGGAAACTATGCTGGTGATCATCATTAACATTAGTTTAGCAACGTTTTCTGCAATGTTTGTTTATTTCTGTTTTATGAATTTGTATTATGGACGAATTATGTAAATCAGATGCTTGTAGATTAATTAGTAATTCAGATTTCTGTTTTTCTTAAATTTGTTTTTTTTCGTTTTATATATAATATTTTAATATTAATAATAAATACGGAAATAAAAAAAATATTTTCATCACTTTTTTTATAAGTGATATATTTAATTAGAATCATTTGTGAAAACTGAAATAAAAGTAACATCAATTATAAGTAAATGATAGCAATACTTTAAATCAGTAATTGTAAATGATACATTTTTTTGAATCACTTCTTAAAACTGATATTAATAATATGTCAGTTATTTATAAGTGATACAAATTATTAAATCAATTATTTTAATTGATAGAAATACTTACATCACTTATTATAGTTGATGCAAGAACTAATATCATTTATCAGAAATGATACATAATAACATCATTTATGTAAATGATGTAAATAATTTATATTTTTGCATCAATTATTAAATGAATTGATGTAAATTATTTGCATCACCACATTCAGAGTCACTTTTTTAAGTGATGCAAAACTCTCTTGCATCATTTATAACTAATACAAATATTAAAAATAAATGATGTAAAACTACATTTTTTTTGTAGTGATAGTTTCAATTTAAGAGATTTTTAATAAATAAAGAACAAAATATAATATATATATATATATATATATATATAATATATTTCGTACTATTACTTTCTGTTTGCATATATTTTAAATATCTTCCCCAATTTTTTTTTAATTACAAGATATATAATTTAACAAATACATTATAATTATAAGTTATTCACTCTTGAGTTATTCTGTGTATTTAAGAATGATACATTATTATTAAGTTAAAAATATTAAATTACAAAAAGTATATATATTTGTAAAATTCTTACTATAATGTTTACGGTTTGCATTATTTTACGGACGCTCCTATTATATGACATAAAATACGTAGCATAAACAATAAAAAATAGTAAAACTGAAACTGTAAAATTTTAAATTTTCTAAAATTTGTATATACTAAGTATATATTGTAAAACATGCATCTACACAGTTGTACGGGTCAATATCTAGTAAGTATTATTTTAGAATACTTGATAATTTTAATTTGCGGTTCGGGTTACCCATTCAATTTGCGGTTCGGTTCTAATATGGTTTCGTTTTTTTGGTTGGTAGTGCATGATGTATCTATTTAATATTTTTTATTAATCACTATAACCATTTTAAATTTGTATGGTTATTCTTTTATTTAATATATTGAATCAATCTATTATTAATGTAAAATTTAAATTTGTCAATATTTTATAATAAATATTGAATATTATATGTGTGTGTATATGTTATATGCCGTGGATTTGTTGGATTGGGTCTTTTGTTTGTGGATTGTAAACGGATAACCCAGTTTTGGTATCAATGTTGCGTTTTATGTTGTTGGAGCTCCTTTTTTTTATTTTTAGTTAGTTGCCCTTGATTATTCGTATTAGATTGTCCGTTGGTCATCATAAAGGTAAATAGAGCACTCATAACATAAGCTCATGATTATCGGTTATCTTCTTTCTTTCGCTTAGGTGTTTGCTCATTTATTACTTATGATGTTTATGATTGTTTTTTTTTGTCAGGTTTGTGATTGTCTTCTTTATTACGTTTTACTTACTGCTCAGTTCAGATATTTGTGTTGGTTAGCTTAGTTGTAGAGATACACACTCATTAGCTGATAAGGATTTGCAACACTGTAATTTTTTTATTGATTAATGTTGATTTGTAAAATCTTTTCTTTCCTCAATAATACGTTACTGGTTTTGGCAGAGGATGCATAATACAACGCTAATATTGATATGGTGGCTGTAATATATCATGTTACTTACTCGTCTTTATCATATTTTGTCATTCACTCTTTGTTTATTTAATATTTGCAGTGATCCATGAAATGAAAGAGCATGTAAACTTTTTTTGGCAGAAGATGCAGAATACAAAGCTACTTGACAGCTCATATTCTAAATAGATAAGACTTATAATTCCATGATGTTTTCGTTTATGTAACAAAAGCAAAAAAAATATTGAATATTACATATTTAAATAAAGGGAAAATCGCATTAAAAAACTAATAATCGGTTACCTTCTTGTTAGAGAATGAATTCCAGTAAATCAACAAATTTTGCAATGAATTATTTCCAGGTGCGAACGACTTTCAATTGGACTCACTGGTTCGTTTTGTATGGCTTCACATTGGAGAGGGACGATAACTTCTGTGTCCCCTTCATTTATTTCTGCTAAGTATTGATATGACGATTGTTAAGTATTCCCTCCAGAGCTTATGGTGGTGTATATAAGCATTGGAAAATAAGGTTAGGGGATACTTGGAGATTCCATATTATATGTCTTGTGAATCGCCATAGTATATTGCATTCAATTTTTAAAAACAGAAAACGGAAGATATTCATTGTTATATGCCTTACAAATCGGGGTCTGGAATCCACTAAATCTCCCGATCACAAAATATTTATGATTACGAAAATGGAAACAAAATATTTTATAAAAAACATAGCCTTAAAACATGCAAGAGTTGTAACCAAGATCTTTGTTCAAACCATGACGGAGATTATCCCCATCAAGAATGTATGATAGCTTTCCCCGGGTGTACAATTCTCTGCTTAGCGAGCAAGCCAACGTGATTTTTCCTGCATAAGTTTCACGCTTCGAATTTTAAATAGACAGAGACTTACGTAACATAAGAATTGACTTTAGACATTTACAAAGCATCTTAGCAGCTTCTGTCTCTCAGTTTATGTTATGTTAACATATACAAAGATTATGTTAAGAGATTGACCTGAGCCACTGAGCCCTGTGATCCACACCACACAACCCTTCTGGTTTAACAGCTTCTGCCTCTCAGTTTTCCCAATGGGTGATTCTTGCCAGAATATGTTTGTCGACATTCTCAAAAAACCCTTTCCTGATGATCTGATCTACCACTAGAAACTGCTATTAATCTGCAAAGACACGTTCAAAAAACAATTAACATGACCAGTCTTCTTGAAATTTCCCAAAGAATAAGTTTGTTCCTTTGTTTACCTTTTGCTTTGTTCCTTGTCCTCTATTTTTTTGGGCGCCTCATTGTGAGTGGGAAAAAGAGAACCGACATTAACGGGAGTGGCAGACAGTTGGAGAGAACAATGGGACACATGGCAATAAGACCACCTGCAAGGTGTGATTTTGGGAGTCCTTAGCACATAAACCTAGACAAATTAGAATATAATAATATTATTTAGCTTAAGTATTGTAAGGATTTATCCTTGGATAAGTATTTTTAGGACTTGATCCTTATGGTTCTCTCTCTCTTTATTCTGTCTCTCTCCGTAGAAATTGACACTACGGTGGCCATGGGTTTCGAATCGGAAGCAAGGTATTGACAATGAAGATGATGACGACGACGAGCTTCAGCTAGTGACGACGACAACGAGCTTCTCTCCTGCTCCTCCTCCTCTATCAACTTCCAGATCCTTACTCCTATTCCCTTCATCTCACCTCAAACCCACCACTCGTCTTCTCTTACATGGTCGCTCTACACTCTCCTGCTCAGCCGCCAGCAACAACGGACATCCTCTCTCCGGCGACTCTGTTCCTAAGCAAGTTCCCTTTTGTCTTAGATCGAAGATGAAGTCCGTTCAAG
This sequence comes from Erucastrum elatum, assembly GCA_900406325.1. Lineage (NCBI taxonomy): Eukaryota > Viridiplantae > Streptophyta > Magnoliopsida > Brassicales > Brassicaceae > Erucastrum > Erucastrum elatum. The sequence continues at coordinate 18,050 of OVBX01002059.1, read as the reverse complement.
AGCTTTGTTGTATTGAAAGATGGTAACTTTAATTGGATTTTAATTGAAACTTTAGATGTCTAGGATTGGTTTCTATTCTCTAATGAGATTACAATTGGTTTCAGAGGCAGTAGTAGTCGAAAACTCAAAACCGGGTGAGAAACGTAAAGATAAGACATTTATCAATTCCATCACAAGAAGCAGACAAGCTTGGAACAGAGTTGCATCACAGGTAGGCTCTAAGAAACTGAGTTGCATTCTTTTCCCAGTAATCTCATATATCTTACAAAGATCTGTAACTGCTCAGATTGGAGGAACCACAATTCGAGCGGCCAAGGAAACTGATTTGAAAATGGCTATTAATTCTGATCAAGAGAAGAAGAATCTAAGGTACGTTTGCTACAATGCATCACATATACACCTGATATATCTCTTCGGTATCCAAAGTTGCAATCTTTGGTTATAAAATGTGATTGGTTGTGAACATTACTGATTTAGATGCTACTTAATAATATTTTTAAACTCTTGGTGTGTGTGTTTTTTGTATACTGAACTTGAGTTCTCTGTGTGAAGGTAAGCTTTTACGACTCTGTGCTATACCATAGAACGTCAGGTTTCTTTACTTGTTTCTTGTTCTTGTTATGTTCTTGTAACTTCAAAGAATCTTTCTACTTGTTTTACAGACAACTAAAATGATGAAATTGGTTTCTCTCTGTGACATAAATCGTGGGTTTGTGGCCAAATCCTCAACTGATTTGCGTGTGAAACCAAGAATCACAAGGTATGCTCAGTATGCTCAGTCTTGTAATCTAGAATTTGATATAGCTTTTTCAAACAGTTTCCTCGAGACACATTTTCTTCCCTCCATTTTCCACATTCTATAGACTATTCATTGTTCTTATGCCACAGGTTGGTGCTTCAGCAGCTTATTTAGAGACTGGTTTAGTCCTAGTTAGACGTTATGTCACTCTAATGCTCTCATCAGTACTTATCATTACTTGGCTCAATTTAAGGTGATTGATTGGTTCCCTCTTACCACTCTCATTTATGTATACACTCTTTCTAAAACATTGTTTTATGGCAGCAATGATGTTTATGATTTGACACCGGAGCTGATGCGAACAAAAAGGAATCCGTAGTGAATATGGTTGGAAGGTAAGTTTTCAAAAAGGATAATAAAAGTTGCAACGTTTGAAGTTTCATATGCTTGGTGTTTCTGGTTTGATTTGGGTATCTTGGACAGCAAGTAACATCAACTGAAAAAGGATTTCAATTTTCTTTTTAAAAAATTTTTAGCTTATTTTAAGAACTCCAAATTGGGATACACCATTGTAGATAATTTTTTGCAATGAATCCTTAACTATTTAAGAAAAAACAAAAAAGAAAAAAATTAATAAAATATGGCTAAGGATTCCACAATGGAATCCACCATTGCGGATGCTCTAACAAAGACTCGGTCCCTCAAAACTAGTTACTTTCACTTTGAGATTAGCTTATTGGGCCCACATTCAAGGCCGCAGTCAAGTTTCCCAAATTGTTACGGTCGATGTTCTTACCATATTTAATGTCTTCTTTTGAAAAATGAAAGGAAAATAAATCTTGGTGGAAATCTACGTAAAATTCAATTAATTAGTGGAAGCATAAATCATGGAGGAATCTTTTTCCAAAAGATTATTTGATGGTTAACGTTTCTTGATTCTCTAAAGATTCTGATTCGATTACTTAGAAAGTGTTTTTTTTTAAACACATCAGATGGAATGTATATGTGGGAAGAATATCAGAGTCCAGCACGACAACGCAAGAGGTCCCATGAAAGGTGGCATTAGATATCATCCAGAGGTCTACTTTAAATTTATTTTTACATAAACCAGATTTGATATTTTACTATGAACTAAACCGGATATCGGTTATTGACAAGGTGGAACGGATGAAGTAAACGCATTGACACAACTCATGACATGGAAAACAGCTGTGGCTAAGATACCTTACGGTGGAGCCAAAGGAGGGATTGGTTGTGACCCTAGCGAGCTAAGCATCTCAGAGCTCGAACGTTTGACACGAGTTTTCACACAGAAGATTCATGATCTTATAGGGATTCATACCGATGTTCCAGCTCCTGATATGGGAACCGGTCCTCAAAATTTTGTAAACATCATCTCCAAAATCTTCTTCTATTTTCGGTGTGGTTGTCTAAAATATAATTATGCATTTTTGTTAAAGACAATGGCGTGGATTCTTGATGAATACTCGAAATTCCACGGACACTCTCTCCTGCTATAGTGAGTGGCAACCCCATTGTAAGCGACTGTTCTACTCTTGGTTAGTTCGGTTTATTATTTATTGGGGATGATGTTGTGAGCAGGATCTTGGTGGATCACTAGGGAGAGATGCTGCTACAGGAAGAGGATTGTTATTCGCAACAGAAGCTTTACTAAATGAACATGGAAAGAGCATATCTGGACAGAGATTCGCCATCCAGGTATTGTAAGATTAAAATATTTCAGTTACTTGCGTGGGAAGGCACTCGTTTTGTCTCTGTATTTTAGGGTTTTGGAAATGTAGGTTTTTGGACGGCGAAGTTGATAAATGAGAACGGTGGAAAGATTGTGGCGGTGAGCGATGTCATAGGAGCAATCAAGAACAAAGATGGAATCGATATCTCTGGTTTGCTCGAGCATACCGAAGAAAACAGAGGAGTTAAAGGGTTTGATGGTGCTGATTCTATCAATCCCGATTTAGTTCTTGTTGGAGATTGTGATATTCTTATCCCTGCTGCTCTAGGTGGCGACATCCACAGGTCTTTGATAGTTTCTTGCTATACAAGTTAATCTTTTTCTTTGGAACTTCGTTTTGAAACTCTGAGTTTGGTTGTGTAGGGAAAATAAAAAATGTAAAGAAAAAGTTTTGATTTCTTTTCCTTGTCTTCTTCTAATGGCACCATTATGATATGATGAATTTAAAAGCATACACAGAGTTCCATCCAAACACGATTTTGCAAACCTACATTTATATAACATTTTTTCATGTATCAGGTGATTCAGGTCTTATTTCTTCGAAGAATTAGCCATGGAGAGCAGCTAAAATAAGAAACCCTAGTGAGTGATCTTTGAACTTAAGCNTTAAAAAAAAAAAAAAAAAAAAAAAAGCAACAAGACACCAAGACGAACGAGCTTTTTATAAAATAATCATTTTTATGGGCTTGGGCTGTCATTACTTTTGGGTTTATATGTCCACCATCACTATCTACGGCTCACTTTTGGACATTTTTGTTATCTATCTAACGTGAACCGATCATTGATGATTTTAGAAAGATTGAAAATCTAACAAAACATCACAAGTTTAAGCTTGTTTTGAAATAGATTCACTCGATAAGTCATTTTTGGATTATAAAATCTCATGTCCAATTCTATATTATTCGATTAATACAATATTTGTTCACTTTACGCCTTAGAAACAAATCTGCATGGATTTACTTTTGGTTTCCTTCCCCAAGGTCTCGTAATGATTAGATATTGATATCTCTTTATATATTAGACACTCTTTATCTAATTCTCTAATATGAAACTTAGTTTGATATCTCACAGTTGGTCAAAATAGGTTTTGTCTTTCTACCGCAGGATAATCCAATTAAATTTTTGTTTTAATGATCGGAGGGATTTATGGTTTGAAGATCTTTTCTCTTCTTGGAATATTGAAAAGAAAAAAAACTGTTTTCGTCATCTCCAATATGATGTGTTGATAAAGAAACTCAAAAGGCAAATAGTAAAAAATCTCTTACCAGAGCCTTTATGCATCCATGTACCTAATCAACAAAAGAGTAATAGCATTAGTCTCTCATGTAACTACATTAAAAGCTTGCTTATAGCAAACAAATTAGCCAAACAATTTACTTAGGTCAGATAAGGTATGAAGCCATCTCAGCCACATCAGATAGAATACATAGATATTTTTCCTTGTGAAGCAGTGCCTACAGCATAAACGATTTAATAAGCCATAAGAGTATCAAATAACAACTACACTAATAGAGATACTCTCACCTCATTTGCTTTCTCAACAGTGTCAAACGTAATAAAGCCACAATCCAGATGTTGACCCTCTTCGTTAACAATAAGACGAATACTAAATTTATCACCTTTTTAACTTTGAAGAAATTGGTGCTGTAAAAGTGAAGGACAAGATATCAGTCATGAGGCAGAGAAGAAAAGAAAATAATTTCATTCAAGGACGATTAAAAAAAGACTTACATATGGGAGAAATTTGTAAAAGAAGATTGTTTTTTTTTTCTCAAGTCTACTTCCTCGTCCAAACGGGAAGTTTAATCAAACCCTTCCTTCATTGCCTCTTCTCCCTTTTCTATCAGCCAGTTTTCTCGGCTGAGGTGTTCTTCGAATCTGAAAGATCAAAAGACCTTATGATCTCATCAAACATGTATACCATGAAACTCACCCAAGATGCAAACAGTTAGTTAAAACCACTTACCAAACCTTGTGATCGATGCAATAATATCTAATTAACAAATAATCATGTTAGATCTTCTATGATGGTAGAAACTAGAAAACTATAGCTATAAGAAACAAAAACTAGCATGGAAAATTAAATTACCCAGGTTGCATAATGTCTGAAGAAGCTTTCTCAGTCCACTTAAGCACAAGTTCTCAACCGTGCAACCTTATTCCATTCTCCTTTCGCAACGCCTATGCCTTAATGAGCAATTGTGTTTTCAAATTACTACTTGAATAATTTTCTTCACTACTCTCATCTATTTTTCTTGCGCTCAGCAAAAGCAAACTCAATAAAAGCAACATCTATTCACTCGTCACTGGAGTCCATAAGAAGTTGAACATGCATGAACAACTTTTTCAACACCATGGAAGCAATTGTTGCCTGTCAAAATGGAGGGTAAAAATAATAGTCATGCACCAAGAAAGGTCCAAGGAAATAAAGGGTACTACTTACATATCTTGTATTTAAGTTTCAAAGATAGATTGGCGAATATGAGTTTTTATTGTTTGAAAATAAAGTCTGAAACGAACATAACCATGAAGATTAAGATAAAAATCATGTTGCCCTCCGTCTAGATCAATTTTAATGTCTTCTAAATAAATTGAACAAAAATTGTATTATCAAACTAAATTATTGTTCTATCTATATATTTTCTTAACCCAAATAAACATTAATACATAAACTTAGAAGTGCTGAAACAATCCATGATGTGGTTTTGAAAAATATATAAAACATACATGTTTTTGAAAGCTTCTTTCTATAAAATTTTTAAGATATATGCTAACACATAAAACTAAATATTACAATACTGTTTTAAAATATAAACCTATTCATGTTAACATAAAAATTTAAACAATGAAACCATTAATCTAACTTTTGCTTTGTGGTGTTCACTTAAGCAATCTTATAAAATAGTAGTTTCTCAGTTGATCGTTTAGACACAAGGAAATTCAAATAATGTATTTTGGTCCTATCTTCTGACATAATTTTCTTTATTTACGTGGGAACATTGACATTAAGTATGAGGTTGTTTGTCAATGTAACCAAAGCTTGTGATTATGTTGTCGAGTGACTTTCCAGCACCAAGGACAGGGACGACATTGATCAATAGCATCTGCTTTTATTAGCTAACAGACAATCCTCTATAATTTTTGTGAAGAAAGCTTTAAGAAACGATATTATGTGTGTGTACGTGTTGCAGAGCGATATTCAAATGAGGAGCTTTAACATAATAACCTTTTCATGCACAAAGTTTTGATCTAGTCTTCTTAAAGATATTTACAAGACTGAAGAGCTGTTCATAACAAGATGACGAGTGTGTAAAGAAGAAACCGTTTTTTTTTGTAATAGTATCAGGAACTTTAGAAGACAGGAGGAGGTTTTCCATCATTGTTTCAGCAAAACTAATTGGAAACAGACTTGGCAGCTTGAAGCATTTCCACTATCAGTGTCTTCACATCCCTGTAAACACCACCACCATACCAAAAGAGTTACTCCATCAGTTTTGGATCGCTCTGATAGTAAAAGGTAGGTACTAGGTACAGAAACGTTAACAGAGATGTAACACAAAGCGCCTTACTTTCTATCTTGTGCGCGTCTTGGGAACGGAACACGGATCTTGAAGGTGTTCCCTTGAAGACTAGCCTGTCACGAGGAAGAGAACAAATGTTTATGAACCAAAGGATGAGAAAAAGGGGGTTTTGGTGTTTAGAAAACACACCTTAACATTGAAACCAAGGCTGTCCAAATCAAGCATCAAGGCACTCTCCACCTGACATTTAAGGAGGCTATGTATATAAACAGCGCCAGGCTCAACCAAATCACATAGAACTAAATGAACACTACCCTTACCTATGATTATGTTGACTAAGGTTAAGATAGTGAGTTACTTACAGGTATGGATGTTGTATGGTGTACAATGGCTTTGGTATCCTCTTCATGGTCTTTGTTCATGTGTGACTGCAAAAATGAAAAAAACGAGTTGTTATTAGTTATGCATCCACTGCTAGCTGTTGATGAGAAATTATAAGAGTTATATGATTTGACATATACCGTTACAGGCTTTGCAAACTGAGCTATAGGATCGACTTTGGCTGCTTGGTACTCCTCTTTGCTGAATTCTATAAAGGGATGTTTCAGAGCAAAAGCAAATAAAAAAAATTAGCGGGAGCATAAAAACTGGATTGCATAAGACAGTATATAAAGAAGATGAAGAGACCTCCAGATCCTAGAAAAGCAGTTGCGACCCCTGAAACAAATCTTACAACTTTTGGTTCAATTCGCATAAAGCTGAAGTCTCCAAAATCAACCTTCACAGTTTAACAAGAAAAATGGTTCAAAGGTCCTTCACTTTCTAGACATTGCAAGAAAGGATGTTTACCCAAAAAGCACTGGGATGCTTGGCTAAATAGGCAGATCGAACAGCCGCTTGATCTTTGTCTGAAACCTACATAATACATACAACAAACATTTGAAGCTGAAACGTAAATTATGTATAAACTATAAAGCAACAAGGAGAAACAAATACCAACACTGCATCGCCGTGTAGGGTGATCCTCAAACCGGTCCGATCCTCTGGCTCTCTAGCAATCAGTAGTGAGCATTTTGGATTAGCTATCAGATCCTGCAATCAGAGATGAGTTATAAAGCTGAGTCACGAATCCACACCTTGTAAGTTTGTAAACTATGGCTCAAACAGCTCCAAAATGCAGAGCAAAACAGAGATGAATGATGTGGATATGGTTAAAATAAGCAAACAAACCTTTGTATGGACAGCCAAGCTACTGACTGCTAGAATTGGAGAACCATCAGCATCACATGCAAAATCAACCATTGATCCTGAAGGATAACCCTCATACTTCTGCACCATATCCAACACAAAGAGGATTACACATTAAACTATACAATTTCTGCATCAATAATTAGACTCTGAGAAACCATGTTCAAAGGATAAGAAGAAAAAGCCTAATAGCTCACCTGAGAAAAAGTGGAAAGCATACCACAAACACTACCGTTAAGCACAGTTCGGATTTCCTCAACAGGAGAAAGACGAGCAGCCTTAGCCTGGAAACGAGAACGAGACAGACAAACCGCTTATCAACTTGTTTTAACAACACATCTCGCCTTGAGAAGATAAATGATAACCAAATCATGGATAGCTATGTTGAGCAAAGAATGGTTAGAAAATGAGCGGATTAGTGTGTTACCTCGTGAGCTTGAATCAATTTGAAAACATCTGTCTCACCGCTGACACTCCCCGGCGAAACAGCCTGATCGATACAAGTAAATATGAGAGAAACAAAGTTTATAACTTTTCAACTATTGAGCTCAACCTACCAATTACACGACATCATCATACCAAAACTGAAATCTAAAAATTCAAACTTTTCTTTCTCTAAATGACAGAAAGAAGCCAAAGATCAATGGAAAATCGAAAAGACAGATCATCGCGAGGCAGTAATCAACGACGAATCCACTAAAATTATGCTTTCTCCGCATAGATAGATGTACCTGAGAAGAAGAAGACTGAGCTGCTGAAGCCATCACGGTGAAAGAGGAAGACTTTCTACGGCGGAGGGGGGAGAAAGCGACGGTGGAGATCGATTGTCGATGAATAAGACATGTAGGAGAGAAGAATCTAGCTGTAATTAAAGGCGTTGAGAAATGAGCAACGACCGACTTCATCTTCTTCTTCACGAAACCTTTGCTTCGATGATGGTTCTTTCGGTTTACACGTCTTCTCCACTGTGCGATGAGACAACAAACAAACAACCTCTTACAGTCCGGTTTGATTTCAATCTGTTTTGAAATATCCGGTTTGGTTCAATCTGTTTAAGAAATATCCGGTTTATTCTGGTATTTAATTTTTTTTTAACAATGTTTCCTTTCGGTTTACAAACAAACAAAATTACACAACTGAAAAAAAAAAAAACAATAATCAAACGAAGAGGAACACGTGTATATAATAATAAATCAAAGGATCAAATTTGACACGATCATCGCCGTGAAAGTTTAATCGGAGTGAGTATAGCGATCGGAATCGAAGCAGAGGTAGGAGCTGAGAGAGGAAGCGAGGCGGCGGAGCTGGAGGAGAGGGATGCAGAAGATGAAACGGAGGACGGTGGCGCGAGGAAGTCTCTCGGGGTTACAAGCTACGTATTGCCATAGATCCGTCGATATGTTCACTGTTGTCTCCACCAATCTACTGTTCAACACCATCTCTGTCTCTGTCAAAAGTTGATCGAGTTCTGTTCTGTTTCGCTTTGTTTTTTTGTTTAATTACCGAACTCACGGTCTGAAAAACAGGGGAAATAACAAATATACCCTCTATTTTTGTGAAATATCCAAATAAATCCGTATAAAAATAAAACATCTTTCTGAAATCCAGTTGTAAATTATAGTATCAATTTTCAGAGATTGTCTCCTCCACACATACTCTAAAAAAAGATTGATTCTGCTATTAAGAAGATTTCGTGGAGTAACTCAAGAGAATGTTGAATGACTTGTTTGCTTTTATTATTTCTTTTCTTAAACAAGAAAAAGTAAGTTGCAAAGGAAGAAACCTACAACATGTCTTTCATAGTTCAAACTTCTTTATGATATGCATTATTTCAGGAGAGTGAAAGAAACATAAAGAAAAGAAAAATCAAATGTGACTTGGTTTGGATTCATGGTGGTGGAGGGGTTGCTACTGGTTTTGAAGGAAGCCTTTGCCTTCTAAATAAGTGATGACTTCCTCTGCCATTGCAACAGGTGAAGGACACTCTCCTTCCTTCTCTTTCAGCTCTATCTATTATCAAAGCATCACCCAAAAAGGAAAAAGAAAAAGAAACAGAGAAACATTTTTACACACTAATTACTAGAAGAAATAATCATGTACATACTCACATGGATCATACCTCACAATTCAAGGGAGATTCATATGGATCATCTATCCCTGTGAAACCTGCACCAAAAAAGGCCTTTTGTTAAAGATTCAAATGATATGGAAGCAAATAGCTATCCTCTGTTAGCATATGGAAGTTTATGTTATGTTACCTTTGATCTTTCCTGCACGTGCAAGCTTGTATAGGCCTTTAGGGTCTCTTGCTTCACACAATTGTAGAGACATGTTCATGTACACCTAAACAGTTTATGCCACTCAAACATCAAACAATATATTTTTAAAGCTGAAACGTCTGAATGTGAATGGCTTGCCTCGATAAAAGATGAGCCCTGCATCATTTCCCTGCAAGCGTCACGGTCTTTCCTGTATGGCGATATGAGGCTAGCAATGCAGATCAAACCAGCATCAGCAAAGAGTTTCGCTACTTCTCCTACAGATCGAACCAGTATCAGCATCAGATCAAACCCCTTTAAAGTGTTTGCATTTGTGCTCATAACCTTCTTAGGATTCAAGACTTGCATAAACCTAATTCAAAAGATAATATGCAACTGCATACTTACCAACTCTGCGTATATTTTCCACTCTATCCTCTGCCTTGAAACCAAGATCTTTGTTCAAACCGTGACGAAGATTATCCCCATCAAGAATGTAAGATAGCTTTCCCCGGGTGTACAATTCTCTACTTAGCGAGCAAGCCAACGTGCTCTTACCTGCATAAGTTTCACGCTAAGAATTTCAAATATTTATAAAACGATGTCATAAGAAGAACTTTAAGCGATTACGAAGCGTATTCGGTTATTCAAAGATAATATTCTATTTAAGAAGAGATTGACCTGAGCCACTGAGCCCTGTGATCCACACCACACAACCCTTCTGGTTTAACAGCTTCTGCCTCTCAGTTTTCCCAATGGGTGATTCTTGCCAAAATATGTTTGTCGACATTCTCAAAAAACCCTTTCCTGATTATCTGATCTACCACTAGAAACTGCTATTAATCTGCAAAGACACGTTCAAAAACAATTAACATGACCAGTCTTCTTGAAATTTCCCAAAGAATAAGTTTGTTCCTTTGTTTACCTTTTGCTTTGTTCCTTGTCCTCTATTTTTTTGTGGGGTCATTGTGAGTGGGAAAACGAGAACCGACATTAACGGGAGTGGCAGACAGTTGGAGAGAACAATGGGACACATGGCAATAAGTAACAAAGACTCGGTCCCTCAGGACTTGTTACTTTCACTTTGAGATTAGCTTAGTGGGCCCATTCAAGGCCGCAGTCAAGTTTCCCAAATTGTTACGGTCAATGTTCTTAACATATTTAATGTCTTTTTTAAATGAAAAGGAAATAAATCTTGGTGGAAATCTACGTAAAATTCGATTAATTAGTGGAAGCATAAATCATGGAGGAATCTTTTTTTTTCAAAAAGATTCTTTGATGGTGTGATCTTGTAATTCTTAACGTTTCATGATTTGTTGTATCCTCTCGCGCTCTCATCTAATTCTCTAAAGATTCTGATTCGATTACTTAGAAATATTTTTTTTAAACACATCAGAAAGAATGTATATGTGGGAAGAATATTTACAATCAAAACTGAATGTTGCATGTGCAATAAGTGTAGACGTTTTTGGCAATACGTTTTTTGTCACTAGTGCTCACAGGAGTGTAAACGCTATATAAGAAGTATAGCGTATACACTTCTGGAGTATACGTTTAATAACACGTAAAGATCTCATGACATGCAAGATTATCACAAGTGTAAATGATTGAAAGAAGTATATAACAGAAGCAAAATTATGGTGTATTAATGCATGTGCCACATTAACGTCATATATACATTACGTTCTTTAACACAAACAAAAGATGTTACAATGTGACGATAATTTTATGCACGGACTAGAATTCATCTTTTCTATTGCATGCTTAATGCTCAGTATATCTAGATGGACGTCCAGGTAGACCATTACGTTCACTTTTCTTATAAAATATTTTCTTCTTAATAGAAAAGTTTAGTAAGCAACGACATACTACTGTGACAATTCAAAATAGGATCAAGTATATAATTTGGTTATTCGTTTTCCTTATACATTTCTTATTTATTTGTGACCAGAAACAGTATCATTTTCTTCTTCTAATTTATGAAGCACATTAATATACACCAACACACACACAACCACGAAGCAAGAATCACATTTTTGCAAATTGCATTCCTATCAGAGTCCCTGATCGAGTAAACCCAAAAATTAAGAACACCATGAATGCTTTAGCAGCAACAAACAGAAACTTCAAGCTAGCTTCTAGGCTTCTTGGTTTGGACTCAAAGCTCGAGAAAAGTCTTCTCATTCCCCTTCAGAGAAATCAAGGTAAATCCTCTGTTTTTGTACCGATCCGGTTAAGGATCACTAAACCGGAATATAACCGATTGTTGCAGGTGGAATGTACCATACCAAAAGACGACGGAACTCTTGCATCATTCGTTGGATTCAGAGTCCAACATGACAACGCAAGAGGTCCCATGAAAGGTGGCATTAGATATCATCCAGAGGTCTTCTTTAAATTTTATTTTCACATAAACCAAGCAAATTTGATATTGTACTATGAACTAAACCGGATATCGGTTATTGACAAGGTGGAACCGGATGAAGTAAACTCTTTGGCTCAACTCATGACATGGAAAACAGTAGTGGCTAAAATACCTTAAGTGGAGCCAAAGGAGGGATTGGTTGTGACCCGAGCGAGCTAAGCATCTCAGAGCTCGAACGTTTGACACGAGTTTTCACACAGAACATTGGGATTCATACCGATGTTCCAGCTCCTGATATGGGAACCGGTCCTCAGGTTTTGTAAACATGTTATTTAACACCTTCTTCTTGTACTTATATGTTGATGTTGTCTGAATATAATTATGCATTTTGTTAAAGACAATGGCGTGGATTCTTGATGAATACTCGAACTTCCACGGACACTCTCCAGCTATTGTGACGGGAAAACCCATTGTAAGTGACTGTTCTAACAAGATTTGGGTCGGTTTGGTCAATATGGTTAATTTAGGATGATGTTGTGAGCAAGATATTGGTGGGTCTGTTGGAAGAGATGCTGCAATAGGAAGGGCAGTTTTATTCGCAACATAAGCTCTACTAGCTCAGTGATCATGGAAAGAGCATTTCTGAGAGATTCGCCATCCAGGTATTAAAAGATGAAAATATTTCAGTTGCTTGCGTGGGAAGGCACTCATTTTGTCTCTGTATTTTAGGGTTTTGGAAATGTAGGTTCCTGGGCGGCGAAGTTGATAAATGAGAAAGGTGGGAGATTGTGGCGGTTAGCGATGTCACAGGAGCAATCAGGAACAAAGATGGAATCGATATCTCTGGTTTGCTTGAGCATACCGAAGAAAACAGAGGAATCAAAGGATTTGATGGTGCTGCTTCTATCGATCCTGGTTCAGATCTTATTGAATATTGTGATGTCCTGATCCCTGCAGCTCTAGGTGGCGTCATCCACAGGTATTGGATAGTTTCTTGCTACACAAGTTAACCTTTTATCTCAAACTTCATTTTGAAACTCTGAGTTTGGTTGTGTGGGGGAAAATAAAAAATGAGATTAAAACAGTACTATGTGATTTTATAACATACACTCGTAAACTAATTAAATATCATATTTTAATTTTGTGTTGTTTCTGTTTATAAATGATTTATTTGAAAATCATAAAATAATTAGGGAAATAATTAATGTAATTTAGTCTTTGACTGTATTTTATAATTGGATTTCATTCTTAAGAATTTCTAAGCCATATTTTAAAATTCATTCTAGTTGTTTATATATGTTTTTACATATATTTGCCTTAAAATAATCTTTCATTAATCAATCTCCTAGTGGCTGGCAAACAGTTCTGTGATACATTTATTCTGTTTTCTTACTAGGCTCTTACTATAAATAATAGTATGATTTATATATATATATATATAAAATATATCATACTCTTATCATATGTTTTCTATTTGGCATATGGTGTCATAAAAATTATATGTATACGACTTACACAAACAAACTGATTTTTTAGATATCTCATCTATATTGTCAAGTCCTTGTTTTAATATATTATAGTTTTGTATCACACGATTAATATTTAGCAACAAACTCTTTTTTATACAAAGCTAAAATTATGTAATAATATTTATAAATTAATGGTCAATCACTTGCTTGCTTCCTCTCTTGCTGGATAAGCTGAAAGAGCTGACTTTCATGGGAGTTGCAATGACCAGAGGCGCTTCAGGTGAACCAGACACTGCAAAGTTGTCGTTCATGAAACGGCTGTCCACAATAGATTCATTTCGAAGGACTATCTTGTAGCAATAGCATTTCTTCAGCCCTTCCTGCTCATGGTAGCATTCGTGAGATCCATCCTTCACTTGCTGAAAGTTCCATATCACACTGAATTTGCCAACAGTTGCCACAACATGACGCTCTTGTTTCCCATCCTCCGTGACCTATGTAAATATCGAATTTTACCACCAAAGGATAAACTTAAGATGGAACAAAAAAACAGAAACACCAGGCAACAGAGGAACACTATAACCTGTAATTTGAAAACTGTGGGACAAACTGAAAAAGACAAGACAAATGCTGGGAAACTATACTTCAACTAAGTAATAAAACTTCCTCAACAGTTAATTTAGACAGAAACACTTGCATAGTCACAAATCCAGCTACGGCAGAGAAAGCATTCCAGAACAAAAGACACCTACTCTTTCAAGTGAAAGGAAGCAAAAATCACATAGACAGCTCTGGTTTTAGTTAAGACGTGCACTTTACCATGAACAGGAAAGACATGCAAAGCAAGAATGTCAGCAGGAATATAAACATCAACTAGAGTTTTGCTTACCCATGAAAACTGAGCGTTGCGGAACTTGTTGTTGGAGCCAGCTAAATGGGCGTGGAGAGGTGTTAGCTTCAGCAACCTTGGTGCAGCCATGTTATTTCCCATGGGACCCTCAAAGCCAGTCTTTGTCTTACCAGCCTTATCAGTGAAAAGGGTAGAGATAACAATCAGATATGTATCAGTAGTACCAACTATCCACTTCCCATCGTAAGTAGCGTCCACATGAGTTACAGGCGCACCAAGTCCAGGGAAAGCCGTCTTAGCCTTATTCAAAGTGTCCCTTGAGTAGAGTCTAATCTGGCCATCAAAAGAACCAGCAACAATTGAGCCATCACCAGTAGTTGCAAAGCAACTGAACCGAGTCCCTCTAGAAAACTGATGCCCTTGAGCCCAAGTCAAGACTGGGGGGGTATTGGCAGTAGCAAGATGATCCTGAACCATCCCATATGGGTCACGCATATCCCATCTGCAAAGCCTATTGGTGTCCAAACCAAGAAAGGTAGATCCAGATGGGTCGAGTTGAGCAGCTTTACCATCATTAGTAATGTCACTCATAGAGATATCCACTCCGTCTTTCTCAAACTTCCATTCCGAGATAACCTTGCCAGTTTCAATATCAAGCTGATGGATTCCTGGGTATTCACTCATGAGCAACACGTTGGTCTCAGCTCTCATGAGAAGAGCCTTCTTCTTCCGTGCTGAGCCATAAGCAGCGTCGTCAAAGTTAACACAAACACCTGTCCCCTGAACCCCTTGCCTCATGTTCTTGAAAACCTGAATACCAGAATCACCCACAAGAAAGCTATTATCCAAAGCACCTAGAGCTAAGCTATGTATGCCCTCCGCTTCCTCATTAAGGTCCTTTGGAGTTGCAGATTGTGGGGTCTTAAGCAAAATATCATCAGCTTGTTCCCACATGGAATCATCAGCAGCTTCAGGATTGGCCCACCCAATGAAATCTTTCTCAAAGATCTTGTCATTCAACTCAACACCACCATGATTGTTCTCAACCGAGTTCGGAGGTGCTTTCTCCGTTGTTGATGGGTATTTCAGCTTCAAATCTCTCAGCTTTGATTCAACTTCGTCTAGTGATGAAGAAGATTTTAGATCACCAACGGTATCGTTCACCACGAACTCGTATTCTGATTCACAGATCTCATCAAGATCTTCCTGACTTTGACCTGATCCCATACTCGAAGAATTCTAGAGATAGAGAGATAGAGGTGGAGAAGATCAGGGGGCTATGAGATTCAAATGTAGGTGGAGAAGAAGAGCGCAAGTTCGAAAATTTGAAAAAAAATTAGGGTTTGTTTAAAGCAGGTGTTCACTCAGATTGGAGGTATATAACGGTTGGTGCTGATCTGACTGCAGTATAATTAAACACCCCCAGTTCAAATGGATTATTTATTTATTACTAGATTGGAGGTATATAATGGTCGTTTGATGTTTTAATTTAATAAAAAATATAAAATAATATCTTTTTATTATAGTTTTATGATGTTTTTTGCATATGTTATGTGAGATTTGTTTTATAATCACGGTTCATATATGAATTGTTATCAAATTTGTACTTAAATTAGAGAAAAAACTATACATTTTTTTATGAAAAATATATAAAAGTCAAATAGTGTCAATTGAGTCAAAGACATCAATTAACACTTTCATATGTAATAATTTAATGTTTTATTGAATAAATTTTTAAAATTTTATTATATTAGGATTTGTTTTGAAATAAAGAATACTATTAAATACTCTTTTACTTTTTTTGTTTAGGATGTAGAAAAAGAAAATTACTGTTATATAAACTTTTACAATTTATCTTTTTTTTAGAATTTTAAAAAAAAAAATGCTATCAAATAATTATTTCTAGTTACTAATAATTAATTTTAAAATTACCTTTTATACAATTTGTATCAATACTAATTTTCACTTTTTTCATTAACTATATATTTTTTATTATCATGTTCATCATCAAATTCAGTAGATTTAATTGCACTCTTGCATATTAAAATTGCAGATTTTAATAATGGCTCATTTCCGTAATCCATCTCCAAACTTTTCAATAAGAAAAGGATGCACGCAACCTTGAATAATAATTTTCTATATAATAAAAAATTATATATTTAATAATAAAACTATATAATTTTTTTTTAATTAAAAAATATTTACTTCTCATCGAGTAAGAGAAAATTCATTCATATAAGCTCATTGTTCTTATTTAAATTTCTTGCTTCTCACTTTCTAATAAGACGAACTATGGTACGATGGTAAGGACATTTTTTGTTTAACTGATCTAGTTTTAAATAACTTGCTGAAGTCATCGTTTCTTGATAATTCCTGGTAACAAAATAAATTACAATTTTAGTTAGAAAATTATAATTAGAATAAACGCATATAAACAATAATAATAGCAATATTATGAAACGAAAAGTAATGATCATTATTATCATTATGTATTAGACGGTAAGGAAGGAGTACAAATAATTAACGTGTCAATAACGTTTGGTCTATGTAATTAATGTAGGCAGCATGATAATATGGAAAAAGCAAACCAAAATAACTTAAGAAAAGAAAATGCGGCAAACAAACCAATAATTATGTTTGGTGATCAAATATGAGAGAGATTACTTCTATATATAGATGTGTGAATAATCATAGTTTCTATTGGGTTATATTTTTTTTTTAATTATGACTTTAAAAAGGAAAATTAACATTAAAAATTTTTTGATATTTTTTTGTTTAAGTTGCTTTTTTGGTTAATTTTAAATAAATTACAAAAATAAATTAGTTTTACAAATTGGGTTTGGTATAGGTTATGTTAAAAATAAAATTACTATTACATTTTTTAATAAATTGTTTTATCATGTGAATTTGTTTTAGATTTATAAAGGAAAATTAACATTAAACAGTCTTTGACATTTTTTTGTTTATATTTTTAAAAGGATAATTACGAATTTTTAATAAGATTATATTTTCTTTATTATGAAAGTATAAAAATAGGAAAATTAATGTTAAATATTTTATTAATTAAATTTAGTATATAGGATTTGTATAAAATCAAAGTTACTATTTTAAAAAATATTTACGATTTTTTTTTTAAAAAATATTATCTTTTCTTTATTATGAAAGTAGTAAAATAGGCAAAATTAATGTTAAATATTGCACAAATTTATTTTGGTATATAAGTTTTGTAAAAAAAAAGATATATGATCTGTATAAAATGAAATTTACTATTTAAAAAAATATTTACGATTTAAAAAAAAAAGATTATTTTTTCTTTATTATGAAAGTAGAAAAATAGACAAAATCAATGTTAAATATTACACAAAAGGGATAATTACTATTTTTAAAAATCTTTTTAATTAATTTACCTTCGGATTTTAACACATGTCGCAATCTTAAATATACAATTGACATGTGTCGCGATCATGTTAATTATTAACTTTGAAAACTAATCTTTATATAATAAGATTTTTTTAACTGAGATAAATCATCTATATACTAAAACACAAGTCACATGATCAATAAAATTTGGACATGTGTAATAAATTTAAAGAAAAAAAAAACAAAATTGAAAAACAAAATCTTATTTTCTGCAATTTCAACTACCTAAATTCCTAAATTATCTCAAAATTTTGATTTCACGTTCTCTTATCTAACTGTTTTCCTCTAAATATAACTTCTTCTCTAACTTTCCACATTTTCAATATTGTGGCTGTGAATCTTTTTAAAACGATCAAAAGTTCAAAACAATCACTACAAGAAAACTAAGCATTTACTAGGAAACTTTACTAGGAAAATTATTCCTCGT
>OVBX01002058.1:0-22101 GCA_900406325.1 Erucastrum elatum | reverse complement strand
GAAGCATCGAACCGAGGACATCGATCATACGGTTGAATGTCTCGGTGGTGTGTTTTCCGGTATCGATAGATACAGTCGTCTTCGTCCTCGCTGAATATGGCTCTCTCAGTCGTGTTCGGACTCTCGTCAAGTTCGTTGGAGATATATTCGCTGGGGGAGCGCCAAGTTCACCGAGATCACTGAATCTGCTGGAGATCGTCGAGTTCGCTGGAGTTCGTCGGAGTTCGCCGGAGTTCGCCGGATCTGAGTTCGTCTCAGTTAGATCTCGTAACAGAGATTTCGAGGAGAAATATATGTAAGTTAAACTAATGAAATGAGGGATATAATTGTACTTTACTAATTAAAATTTTAATGGTAAAGTTGGTTAGTGTATTTTTGAAAAGTTGTATCATGAAAATAGTATTAGTGACAATTTCCCAATAAAAATCTGATTCTATGTGCCGTTATATCAAAACGGTTATTATGTAAAGATAATACTGAAAAATCTAAACTAGGTAATAAAAATCACAAAGAGAAAAAAAAAAGGAAACATATTTTGTTTATATACATTTTTTTTTTATTCAACCTCCTCCCCCAAGGAGATACTGTTTTGAATACAAGAAAGGAAAAACTTAGAACTAAACATGAATAAGAACCACTCTCGTGTATAATTGTTTATGTACAATTAGTTAAGAACCACTCTCGTGTATGAAGTCTCCACTCACTAAAACGCCCTAGCCTCTCGAAGATCAAACCTTCAACAACAGGAGCACGATGGCTTTGGTTAGAAATAATCGATTCATGAATCTCAAGCTTTCTCTTCCACAAGCTCCTACTACTTCCCTCCCCTGCTTCATTCCCATCGCATCAGCCTCCACAACAGTTACTTCCTCCACAAGCAACACCGTCTCTGCTTCTGATTTGGAGAGAATCTGCGTTCTCGGCTTCGGAAGCGGTGGAACCGTCTACAAAGTTAGCCACAAGGCGACCTCAGAGACCTACGCGTTGAAGAAGGTCAAATAAGACATGGATTCTACTTCCCGACACCAACTCCTAAGTGAGATCGAGATCCTCCGCCTTGTTGACTCTCCTTACGTTGTCAAGTATCACGACATCTACGAGAAACCTTCCGGAGAAGTATCTATACTGATGGAGTACATGGACCTAGGAACGCTAGAGTCTCTACGTGGCAACGTCGTCAAAGAGGATCAGCTAGCTTCGATCGCACGTCAAGTTTTGAAAGGGTTAACTTACTTGCATGGGCTCAAGATCGTTCACAGAGACATCAAGCCAGCGAATCTGCTACGTAACTGGAGAGAAGAGGTCAAGATCGCAGACTTTGGAGTGAGCAAGATCATGGTCAGGTCGTTAGACAAAAGCAACACGTTCGCCGGAACGTGCGCCTACATGAGCCCTGAGAGGTTCGACAGTGAAGCTGCAGATGTATCAGAGGAAGACAAAGCAAACGTTTACGCTGGAGATATATGGAGTTTTGGTCTTACAATGTTGGAGATCTTGGTCGGTCACTTCCCTCTGCTCGCTCATGGAGAGAAACCAGATTGGGCAACGCTTATGTGCGCTGTGTGCTTTGGAGAATCACCGAAAGCTCCCGAGGAGTGCTCTGACGCATTGAAGAGTTTCATTGATTGTTGTTTACGCAAGAACCTAGCGAGAGATGGACAGCTTTACAGCTTCTCAGCCACCCTTTTCTTCTCCAGCAATATTAGAGTTAAGGGATACATCTATGGAGTTCTTGTGTTTTATTTAAGAGAATTCAATAGATTCTTAGTGAACCAGACCTATGTTTTGATTTCACTACTGTAAAGAAGATGTACATTATTAGGGTCTCCACATTGGAGATCTGCACTTGTTGAAGTCTTTGTATCTCTTAGGTTTCTGCAAGTTTTATTTTTAAAACATGATACCAAACGAAAAAGACAGCAATGGTCTTTATTGAATGAGTTTCTTGGATTCATATAGTTTATTCCTAACAAGCCAAACACTAATTAAGGGATGTAAGAGCATCCGCAGCGGTAATGCGATGATCGGGTTCATAAATCAATTTTTGTATTAATTTTTTTTTTAACTTTTTTGGTTTGATTTAAAAAAAGAAAAAAAAAACGGGCCAGTCACGGGCCACCACGTGTCGTGGGGTCCGCGTAATAGTCACGAGACGGGTTCACTACGACGATACGAATTCACTGTTTTTCATTATTAAAATGGTTTTTTTTCTGGGAATGCGCACGAACTCGGGCTACGAACTCCCATTGTGCATGCTCTAAGCCTGTAGATAAACATATTCATTTATCGGTTTTGGGTTATTCAGTGACAAACTTATTCAATGAATCAATAGTACTGCCATCTTCTGCATGTTTTTCGGTATTACTATCTTTTGAATTTGCAATGTTACAACTATGTTAGTTTTACTATTATGTGAGTAAGTTGTCTTGCAAAAACCCACATACTTAACGTTGTGAATGATTTTATTCTCTAGGACTGACTTCATAGCTCAAGACGCCATGCAAGTCCGTATATTTTTACACATTGTTTTCAAGACAAGGATGATTTTTTTTTGTCATCAACATCAGACATGAAATGGTTAAATAAATAAAAGTCTTTGTGAACCAACCTCAAGGTATTTTTGAGCAATAAAATTTGCAAGCTAAATATGTATTGAAAAAGGGATCAAGCGAGAGCATCTCCAACCCCACTATATTTTTCACTCTAAAATAGAGTTTAGAGTAAAAATGCTTACTTTATAATAGAATGAAAAATTGGTTTACATCAAATATAGAATAAGTTTTTTTTTTCATCACTCTATTTTTTCTACTATAAAATAGAGTTTCATTGGAGCAAACTCCAACTCTATTATAGAATCATTCTATTTTAGAGTGAAAAATATATTAAATCATTGGAGATGGTCTAATAAAAGGTAAGGAAAACATTCATATTATCGTAACTAAATGGTTAGGTGATGCTAGATCACAATGTTTGTAATCCTTTCCGAGAATTATAACATCATGCTTCTATTTTTTTTTTAATTTAGCCAAAATATCTAAATTAGATATGTCATAAGATAGTTACTAGATTCTGACTCGTCTTTGAAAAGACAGGTACTTTTTTATTGTTTTTCAATATAAATATTGATAATTATTCGTTTTAATTATATAAACTGTGACATTGTCAAATTTCAATTATGCGAGTTTGTTATAGTGTATACAGTATGACGAAATTTAAAATGCATCATACAACCATTTTATGTTTGTAAATAAGTTAAACAATGGTTGTATCCAAAATTTGTACTTGGACTATTATATAATTTTAAAATAATTATAAATTATATAAAATATTGCTAAACATATAAAGTGGCCATAATATTTTTGTTTAAGTCTTATCCTCATGTAATTACAAAATTCAAATTCTAATATCAACCTTTTAAAATTATTGCAGACTTTAATTTATGTTATTGATATTAAAAACTTATGGAATGTGAAATTTATTATATAAAAACATAAACATTTAATTAGTTAACAGATTTAGATCATACCTAATTTATTTAGAAATGTGGGCTAGATTCTGAGCCGTCCTTGAAAAGACGAGTATTTTTTTGTTGTTTTTTCAATATAAAGATTGATAATTTTTCGTTTTAACTATATAAACTGTGACATGATCAAGTTACAATTATGCGAATTTGTTATAGTGTGTATAGTATGACGAAATTTAAAATGCGTCACACAACATTTTTATGTTTGTAAATAAGTTAATCAATAGTTGTATCTAAAATTTGTACTTGGATATTATATAATTTTTAAAAATTAAAAATTATATAAAATATTGCTAAACATATAAAGTGGCCAATAATATTTTTGATTAAGTCTTATTTTCGTGTAGTTACAAAATTTCAATTTCTAATATCAACTTTTTAAAATTATTACAGATTTTAATTTATGTTATTGATATTTAAAAGGTTTATGAGATATAAGATTGATTATATAAAAATATAACACATTTAATTAGTTCTTATTGAAATAAGCCCACTAAACCAAAAGACCACTATATCATTAATGAATTTTATTTTTTAGTCATATCATTAAAGACAATTTTGGAAAAATGTAATATTTCATTAAGTATATAAATCAGGAATGTTCATGTTTTAATAGTATTGACTGTTTTTTTTTTGGAAGTAGTTGATTTTCTTTTACCCAATCTCCTCTTATTTATTTTTTGATCCAGATTTGTAAACAAAACAAATCTACTTATATTCCCAAATATTTTTTTATAGAATTTTATAATAAGATACCCCCTCCTGCAGATAAATTGGAGCGACGGTGCGGCCAATGACAGGACAAAACATAAGCATGTGACGCCAATCACCACCATACATCACAAATTAAATATCAATCCGAAATGACGAAATCACCCCTAGCACCACACCGACGCGACTTCTGAAAACGCTTGGTTGTCCACATGTCGCTGCCTCGCTGGTCCATTATCTAGCGCGTTCACCGGCCTACGGTCGTGGTAAATCCACTGGAACAACAAGGGTACAATCGTCCAGACACAATGATTGTCTTTTTCTCCCCTCTCCACCTCCATTAAAACTCTTTTTTGGCTGCACTTGTCATGTCCTAAATTTTCCTGGAGATCAAAACTTTTAGCTGTCCAATATTCAATTTTCCCTCATTTATTCCTCTTTTGGTTGATATATTATGAAAATTCAACACTTTTAAATCCACTAAAAAAGTTATCTTCTTCTTCTCTCTTCCTGATACTGGGAGGATTTGCAAGTTCTTGGTGAATCTAAGAATTAATAAAACTTCAAAACCTAGGGCAGTTTTGTTCCTTTCCTGGATTGAGTGAATCATTCATCATCATCTTCTACGGAGTTGGGAAGAGAAAATAGCCATCATTGAACCATTTAGAGTAAGTTTTAATGTTTTTTTAGTTTAATCTTATTATAAAAGTTAATGGTTTTTGACTTTTAATGTTTTCTAGTTATAGAGAATCTAAAAGCGTAAGCTTTACTAAAACAAAAGAACTCACATTGGAACTTCCCTTGTCGTTGAACTGATTTCTAGGTTGGTCGTTTTTTTTTTCTTCCTCAGAAATTATTGTTAATTTTCTTGGTCGGATCTTTCAGATGCCGGAGAAAGGAGCGATTCTAACTCCGGTTCAAAGCCAGTTACTGATCCTACGCCCGAGTCCTCTGCTTCGATGGCGTCTCGGCGCTCTCACAACACTCGTCTTCTTCCTCATGCTAGTCGTCTGGAGCATCGACGGTTGCTCCATCCAAACCTTCGTGCAGCCTTGGAGACTCAACCCGTACTCCCTTCGTGTCAGCACCTCTCCGTCTCCGTCTCCTTCCCCTTCTCCGTCACCAAAGCCTCATCTTCTAGATTCCGACAAGCCCCACCACCGACAGAATCTCACTCTGCACAACACCACCACGACGACGGTTCCAGGGAATCTGAATGTGAAGAAGACGAATCTCACTACTGCAAACTCGACACGTGTCCAACTACTCCGGTGGATAACCGCCGAGCCGGAGAAGAATTTCACGGAGAATCTCATGAGAAACTGGCTGGCTCCGGGAGGAGAACCGTGCAGGGAGGCGAAAACCGTCGAGATCTCCGTCCCCGGCGTCGACGGGGTTGATTCTTTAGTTCTAACCGCCGGAGAGATCCACGTGTTCACATTCCAAGCGTTGGACGAATCCAAAAACGCGGTTTGCATCGGCGGGGACTACTTCGAGACCGATTTATCCGGGGAGAATTGGAAATCGAGGCCGCCGGTGAAAGATTTCGGCAACGGAACGTACTCGATGTCGTTGCAGGTCCATCCCGAGTTCGCAGGAGAGTTCAACCTCACCGTGATTCTACTCTTCCGTCATTACGATGGACTCAAGTTCAGCACCTCACGTCTAGGCTTCGACAGGAAGCTTCGAAACGTTCCTATACGTTTCGTCAAGAAGCATGACGTTTCTCTCCCGGAGCTACTATCTTGTAAGAGATCCGACTTTACTAGGGATGCATGGTCGGGGAGATGGATAAGGCTAGGGAAGAATGATAGCTGCCAGATCAGCAATGATGGACGTTACCGCTGTCTCCCCGCGGGTTTCCCTTGTAGGAAACCCTGGTGCGAGGGGGCGGTTGGAGGTATAGAGAGCAATGGGTGGGTTTACTCCACCCATTGCTCTTTCAAGCTGTTCTCCGGAGAGACGGCTTGGGGCTGCTTGAAGAACAAGTGGCTCTTCTTCTGGGGGGATTCGAACCACGTCGATTCGATTCGAAACATGCTGAACATCGTTTTGGGACATCCGGAGATCCCCGCTGTGCCGAGGAGGTTCGACATGAAGTTCTCCAACCCGAAGAATGCATCGGAGACGGTGAGGATCACTAGTATCTTCAACGGTCATTGGAACGAGACGCAGAACTACCAAGGCCTCGACTCTCTCAAAGACCAAGACTTTAGAGATTTGCTCAAGAAGTACTTCTCGGAAAAAGACCGTGTTCCGGACGCTATGTTCGTGAACTCTGGTCTACACGATGGCATTCACTGGCATAGTATCAGAGCCTTTGAGAAAGGTGCTGAGACGGCGGCTGCGTTTTGGAGGGGAGTTTTCGACGGAGTCAAAGCCAGGGGGTTGAAGCCGCCTGAGGTGATTTTCAGGAACACGATCGCGACGGGCGGTTACGCTAGAGTGCTGGCGTTTAATCCGAGTAAAATGGAGGCGTTTAACGGTGTGTTTTTGGAGAAAATGAGGGATGCGGGGTTGGTCACGAGCGTGGTGGATAACTTCGATATGACGTATCCGTGGCATTATGATAACCGGTGCAACGATGGAGTTCATTACGGGAGGACTCCGGCGAAAATGCGGTGGAGGGATGGTGAGATTGGGCATCAGTACTTTGTGGATATGATGCTTATTCACGTGTTGCTGAATGCATTGTGTGTGAGCTAGTAGTGGTGGTGATCGAAGTTTGGTTTTTAGGAGTCACGGATTCTTTATTTATGTGTAAAACTTTTTTCTTATTATTCTTTTGGAGTATAGATCAAATATTGTTTGCAATAACTCAACTGAAGCTTGAGTTTTTTATTCGTGTAATGTATAAATAGCGAGAGAGATTGGAACAACAAATGTTTTCGGTAAATCATTTTTCTGATAATAAAAATTTAGAAATTTTCTTAGTGAAGCAAGTCTTGAACATTGTCCAACTTTAAACTGACTTTTGAAGTTGGGAGTAGCTTGTCTCTGTTTAATTACTCTATTCTTGTTTCCTTCTACATAGATTGGACTTGGAAGTAAGGAATTTCTAGGAATCGACTAATTGAAGTTTACTTATGGCTACGTATATGATGATCTACATTATCTCCACCCGAGCTCTTTGCTTGATATGGTCATGACTCATGAGTGACTGCCAATGCTTGCACTAGTGAATGTTTGGAACATATTCTCCTTCCTGGTAGATCTTCAGAGAAACGATTAGTGTCATTCATGATTCTCACGAATGTTAACTTTCTTTTTTCACTTTGAAACACATTGATTGAAACATAGAAGGATGCAAAGCCGAATAGGATACTGGAACCTAAGCCTGCGGAAACAAACTTCCCCGGAGCTATAAGCCCTAAACATAGGGAGTTAAGTAGGGTTAGCAGTACAAGAATCACATCAAATGAAATAACAACTTGAACCAAGAATACAAAGAGCAAACGTACGCACTCAAGGGCTCACACCAAACCAGAAAACCTCAAAACTCCTAACAATCCACAGTATAATAAGTTACCCAAACTTTACTAGTAACTTGAAACCTCTCATTGCGGATGAGTGCAGCCAATAAACCAAGAGAGACGATAAACTCATGAATGTTAACTTCATTGTTTATGAAAAATATAAACTGCAAAAGTGTTAAGTGTTACGTTTATTGCTTTGTAACAAAATATAGAAAATGGAGTGAAAACAAAATAAAATCATTATTTCTTACATATTATAATACTCTCCAGGGTGAAAGGCAATATTCTATACGAGAAAAGGGAAAAAGGGAAAAGAACGAGCCGAAAAATCAGGGACTGGTCAAGAATAATAATGCAGGGAATGAATCATTTCAATTTGGGTCAGATCAGATGAACAATCTAATTTCATTGTAAAGCCTATTATTAGAAATAAAAAGGAGATAATTGGAAACCAAAAGGGAGAATAAAGTTTCCTGGTTTCATAATGGTGTGTGTGGGTTGTATAGAAAAAGATATATATTGTTTTCTTTTGCATAAGGAGGAAGCGAGGTATATCAACTTGTTAAAGAGAAACAACGAAGTATTTGTCGCCGTCCTTTGATTCTTGGCTGGCCACCCACACAATTTTCTTCACCACATGAATATAAATCGGTTTCCAAATCTTTGCGATAAGAACTTTTAGATTTTATGGCTTAATATGTGAAGCATCTTTTTTCTGATAAACGTCGCTGAAACTTAATATTAAAATTGTATTTTGATGTTTTTCGTTATTTGAAATTTGGGATATAAGACTTGAGAACTAGATATGATCTAAAACAAGAATGTACATTCCACTATATATCCAGTTTAGTATGCTTGAGGAAATTTTGACTCTTTCCTTTAAAAAATTTATAACCAAACTGAAATGCGTCGGTCATTTTTTGCTCAATTTGATTTTGGCTTTTTTTGTTGGTTCGGCGCAGTTTCGAATTTGCTTAAAAAAAGAATTTGCTGAAAAATAACTCAAAAGTGTAAATTTTATCATAACATTTCAGAGTTTTGACTGGAATAGTTTTGGTTCGATAGAAGTTGACTTGTTCAACCTAAGTTTCTTGATACCACTCAATTATTAAGAATCAAAATAGTAAACGATGGTAAACTATTTCTTCTTTTTTTCTCAAAAAAAAAGAAACAATAGTAAACGATATGTTATTTTTTCTAATAATTCAAGTATTAACACAATGATGATATTCCTCTTGCATTTACTGTTTGCCACACACATATATATCACACCACAAAATCCAACGTCCCACAAAAGAAAGAAGAGAGGAAAAAAATGGAAACGATGAAAACAACAAAAGTGAAGTTCACAAAAGAGATGCTAGAGTCTATCAGAGACAAGCTCCCAAGGCTCAGCTTTCTCCTCCTCTTCCTCCGACAATGCTACGGCGGTTGTGGCGACCGGACCCACTTACTCCCTTGCTCCATCACCACTGCCTCCACCCGCTTCTTGAACCTCTCTGATCGCCCCGTGGAGCTTCAGATTCGAGTCGGGTCGATCCTGAAACGTGTCCACACTCTCAAACCGGGACGTTCCAAAAAGCTGAGGCACAGTAACCTCCATAGAGCATACGTTCCTGACCAGGAAGGACGTCGATGGTTGTACCACGACGACACGTGTTTACCGTACGTATGGGTTCACGAGACTGGTACGGACTTGTCTAAGATGGTGAAGCAACAATACGTGAGTCTTGATGATCTGAGAGATTGCTCGGAGATTAGAGTTTTTAAGGATATACAGAGAGGCTGTGTCTCCGTTGAGAAGAGAGACAGAGCTTCTGCTTTGTGTTGATTGTGAAATTTTTCGTTATTGTTTACTTCATCTATATAATTATGTGTACCACATATAACTAAAAATGTTTTTCATTGTGTGAAACATGATGCATGTATCCATCTATATGTAACGCCCTCTCCAGTATTGACTCTCGTTGATCTTGGACTTATTGGATCACACAGTGTCATCACTAATTAATTTCTTACTAAAAGAGGTAACTAGATCTACTTAGCTGGAATGTGCAGTAGTTGAGGAATATATATATATATAGTGAAAGAAAAACATTAACAAACATATGTCATCAAGTTAATAACTTGGTTTATAGTAAAATAGTTATAAGTCATAGATTATTATTAACGTGAAGTTTGAACTATATTTAGAAAATTTACACAAAAAGAAAATCTATGAATGGTTGATAAGCCAAATTCTTGAAAAGTTTATTTTAAATTCCTAAACTGTGATGAAATAGTGAAGCCTATTCCTCGAGGTGTCTTTGGTCTTCTTGTTGAAAAACAAAATATTAAGGTAGCTCTTATCTTTACACATTTCTCGATGATATCAATTCAATAATGCGTGTTGTTTTTTGTTTTCTCGTTGGAGAAAGGCAACAAAACTCAGTGATGAGGTGCTTTGATGGCAGGCAAAATAATGACCTTCCTCAGATCCTCTCCACTTTGGTAGAGCACTAATTAATTAATTCAATCGTGCCATGTTGTGTATTATCGGATGTCCAATATTTGATGCACTGAACTTTCGGATAAAATTCAACTAAGGATCAGTGCAGCTTGTATGCATGATGGCTGATGAGACTTACATATTTAAAGTTCTACAAAATCATTTTTCCGCATGAGATGTAACTTAAGACTTGGGAAAAAAATAACTCTAGTATAGTAGCTATAAATATTTTCCAAGTTGTAGAGTTGACTTTTGAGTAGCATCAACACGATAGTTAGTGAGAGATTAGGTGGAAAATTTACAAAGTCAAAGTTACCAAGAAATTAAAAACCTAACCATTTCTGTTTGAAAGCTCCTCCATTGCATTACCAGCAGTACTAACCAAAACGAAAATTAAAATAAGCTAAGAATGTCTGTTATTCAGTGTCTATATCAGCTCCCACAGAAACATCTCTTTGGTTACAACTGTACTGTAGACAATGTATTCCGACACAATTGTAAATACTAATTGTTGCACATATGAATTTCAACACAATCTAAGATTGTAACTTCATCGTTAGTTATCTATATGACTGAATGAACAAAGCAACAACGAAACACCATTATCATTGGAAAGTCAGGTGAAAGTTTTGGCTACCAAAATACATTGCCGGTTGAAACAAATCCCTAAAAGTTTGATAATTGTATAAATGTTACACGTTAAGTTATTAAAAATTAAACAAAAACAAAATGAAATTATGAAAATGAATGTTATATATACCTTTTATAAACCAAAACCAATCAACAAACCGAAAATAAAATACCAAACTGCCCGCAAAGTGGTGGGCTAGTGGTAGGATGTCCCTTGGCTAAGGGTGCAACTCCCACGTCATGGGTTCGATTCTCCTCCCTTGCTGTTAACAACACTTTGATGGGAAGTCTGTCAATTGGGTTTTGGCCCAATTGGTTTACCTGGTAGTCAGAAATGCAGGCGGCCTGTCTACCCCCATGGCATTAGTCGGAAGGCATTCCAAACTCGGGACAAGCAGTGTGGTGGTCCAACTTGGATCTCATGGATCTCATGGATCTCATGGTCCGTTCGACCCGAGTACGCTCGGAGCTCATGGTGTCCGTTGAACCGTTGAACCGTTGAACTGCGGGAGAAGTCCACAATGTAGCATTTCGGTGCGTTCCTACCGGGGCTGACCGGATCAGCCGATAGGGTTTATCAAAAAAAATAAAAAATAAAAAATAAAATACCAAACTATAACCAAAAGAACGTAAAAAAATAACGTGAGAATGTTTGTTACTCAGTGGTATACACGAGAACCATATCAGCTCCTACATAAACATTTCTTTGTTTATAATTCTACTGTAAACAATATATTCCGAGACAACTGTAAATACTCACACTTGAATCTCACCACAATCTAAAAGATTGTAATTTCATCGTAGTTGTCTACCAAACAACAATAAAACACTAGTTTACAAAAAAAAACAATAAAAAAACACCATCAACAGTAGGAAGTCTTGTTAAAGTTTTGGCTACCAAAACACATTTGCTGGAAGGAAAAGAAAACAAAGAATTAGATCATTGTAAAAATATTACAGATTAAGTTAGTAAAATCAACAAAAATACAATAAAATTATGATAATGAATGATATTATCACCTTTTCATAAACCAAAACCAATCAGCAAACCAAACCGAACAGAACACATGTTTCATCCCCTCGGTTTAAAAAAGACAAAAGTAAAAGAAAAACATAAAAAAGTCAAAAAAGCATCACAAATCTTCAACACTTCAACTACACATCTGTCTGTCTTCCAAAATCTTCTTTCTTCAGTCCCCCTCTCTTCTGCTTTTCTTTCTTGTGACTCTTATCACCGATGGGAATCTCCTTTAGCACCAACAGAAGACGACAGAACAACCGCCGTCACCTCCTCCACCACCACCACCACCATCCTCCACCTCCTTACTATTATCTCGATCCTCCTCCTCCTCCTCCTCCTCAGCCGCAACCATTTCCACCGCATTATGACTACAACTACTCCACTTACCAAATCTCTCCACCTCTACCACCACAGATCAACCCTTGTTCATACGGTACTCATCCTTATCATTACTACCCTCAGCATCCTCAGTATCTCAACACAGCTCAACCCAATTGGTGGGGTCCAACGGTGAGACCTGGATTTGTCTGTCCGCAAACGCAAATGCACCCTCCTCCACCACCATACGTGGAGAATCAGAACGCCAAGAAAGTGAGAAACGATGTCAATGTGCATAGAGATACGGTGAAGCTCGAAGTAGACGAGCTAGTCCCTGGCCACCATCTAGTTTCCTTCGTCTTCGATGCCATTTTCCACGGCAGGTATATATAATCACTGATCTAGCTTTACTAGAAGTTGATCCATGACAATTTGCATGAAATGTGATTGAATTTCTAGGTATTAGAGCCATAATTAGGACTAAATTAGCAAGTTTAGGCTCATGAAACTCGAAAGTAGCAAGTTTAGGCTCATGGAACTATTAAAAGGGAGATCTTTACTCATGTGAAGTGTGAACCATCTTGAAACACTCTTTCTCATAGAAAAGGTTCAACCTTTGCATGTTTTGTTTGATGGGTATGTGTATAATGACCCCAAGGTCCAAGCTTTTGCATGATCTGTTTGATGGGTATGTGTATAATGACCCCAAGGTTCAAGCTTTGCATGCTTTGTTTGATGGGTGTGTGTATTCTCATTTCATTTTTCAGTTTCACTATCACCTTCTTTGCAAAGGAAGAACCAAACTGCACGTTTATCCCGCAGTTTCCAGAGGTTTATCCACCGACAAGATTCTCATTTCAGAAAGGTCCTGGACAGAGGTTTCTACAGCCTTCAGGGACAGGAACCGACCTGAGCTTCTTCGCTCTTGACGATCTGTCAAAACCCTTAGAAGATGACGTGTACCCGCTTGTTATATCAGCCGAGACGGTGATCTCTCCAAATCAATCATCATCAGTGCATAAGCAAGTCACACAAGCTGTACTTGAGAAAGATAGCGATGGATCTTTCAAAGTGAAAGTTGTTAAGCAGATTCTTTGGATCGAAGGAGTTCGATATGAGCTACGTGAGTTGTATGGATCGAGTAGTCAAGGTGCGTCATCGGGGTTAGAGGAAAGTGGTTCGGGTAAAGAGTGTGTGATCTGCATGACTGAGGCTAAGGACACGGCTGTTCTGCCTTGTAGACATTTGGTAAAAGCTGTTATTACAATCAAGTGCTTTTTGAGTTTGCTTTGTTCTTACGTCTAATAGTGTCTTTATGTTCTGTCTTTGCAGTGCATGTGTAGTGACTGTGCTAAAGAATTGAGGCTTCAGTCTAACAAATGTCCCATTTGTCGACACCCTATCGAGGAGCTTTTAGAGATCAACGTGAACAGTAGTGATGAACAGCACTTTGCTTGAAGAAGAAGGTTCTCCCTTTCTTTTTTTTTGGAAGTCTTCCATGTCCGAATATGTATTTATTTTGGATCATTGTTGTGTGACTTTCATACCGCATATAGATTTGTTTGTGTTAAAGCTTTGTATGTGGAAGATATGAGTGGTGTTATATGTATAGCTATTGTGTTAGAACAGCTTTCATGTATCCTCTTGGATAATTCCACACAACAATGAACTCTATGTGTGTAACTGAATGCTTATGCATGTAGAGTTACTTGGCTATAATTCTACAAGGTTTCTTGTTACTTGGCTATATGTTTATATTTTCATAAGTTTGTTATCATTTAACCCTTTTCTCGAGAAAGTCAAAGATTATTAGAGAACATAAAAAACTTTGGTCTTTGCATAAACTCAAAAGAAGAGAGATTAAAACATAGCTGAAGTTGAAGAGGAGGAACCTTTTCTGCTTTTAGCCTATTAAGCTATAAATTTAAAACATTCATTGAAGAAAAGCTGCCGGAGGAAAAAGAATGTTTCCCACTGAGTTTATGCTTAAAAGTAAAAAAAGGTCCCTTTAAATATATTAAAAAAAAATATAGCTCCATTCTTTTGAGAGAATGTTCAAACTTTTAACTGAGAAAGTCTTCGTTTTGATTTGTTATATGTTTTTTTTTTTTATTGATTTGTTATATGTTGGTATTAGGAAGTTTAATCTGAACTACATATAGATGATAATTATATTTATTGACAGTCAACTGGTTCTGATCTAATTTTTTTTTTTTTGAGAAAGTTCATGATTTTTAATCCAAATACGTAACTAGTTTTATATCCATATTATTGACTAAAACGAATTATTATCAAGGGTGACGTCGATGAGAAATATTACCTTTTGGAGTCCCAAACGTACAATAATTCACTTTCCCAATATATGAGATTGAAAACGAATCCAAAGGAAAAGATTTGTAGCACGAGAAGAGAATCGGACAAAAGCTTCAAGAGAATATAATGTCATTTTGTGAATAAGAAGAAGAAGAGCCATGTCATGTGCAGAGACACTCATGTGATCAACAGCTATTTAGATTAGGCAAAACTTCAAACGACAAACGCCAATTATTAATCTCAACCATGCCAGTTTTTTAACCCAGTGTTTTTGGAACTTTCCGAATGTGCATATTATGTTTCGTATAGTTTTATTTTTCTATCAATAATTGAAGAACCATCATATCAAACAAGGGTTAGATATCCTAGTCTTAAAATTGTATATTATTTAATCTGATTTAGTCAAAAACGTGATAGTAATAAAATTAAATAAATACAAGTATATATTTCACCTAGAAAACCATTCCATTATTTTTTTCCCCAAGGAAAAATCATTATATTTTTTAGATGATCAACTTTATTTTAGGTCACTTTAAATGCTCATCTATATGAAAAATGTGAATTCTTAAAAATAGTATTATTTTAAAACAAAAGGAAAGAAAAGATAGGCAAGAGAGTTGTGTTTCATGTTATGTTTAGGCTTTAACAACAACAAGAAGCAATGATAGTAGTAAATGCGTCGAAGAAAAGTATCTGAAACTAAAAATTTAGATATAGCTAGAAAAATAAATATTATATAAAAAAGTAATTGAGATGTACAGTTTAAAATAAGAGAACCCTCTTGAGATCTGGCAGAAAACGTGATTATGTCTACTATAGTATATGAAATACGAGGCCTTCATCATAACTCAGACCCACTCTCCGTTTTCTATTCTTATATTATCACTAAATTTTATATAAAGAAATTTGTTTTTCGATGTAGACTTCTATTTATCACTTAATTTTATATAATATTATTTTTTCGTTATAACTAATTTTTTATAATGTATTCAGCCTATACTAGCTACCAAAATAATTGCGGGTATTTGTTGTGTTTGGTACAATTTAACTAATTTTCTATCTTGTCATTCGTTTTTTTTTAGGTTTCCAACCTATAGTTGCGATTATATATAAAAATTAGATAATTAGAAAATAAAACACATGGCTAATTTGCTTAAGATTTGAGCTTATAAATTCTCGAGAAAAACTTTATGAAATGCCATTGTTTAGTAATACATCAATGTTTTCCTTGTCAATTTCAACTTAACAATGATTAGGGGGGGTATTACATAGAAGTTATTTGATAAAAGAGAGACTGTTTTTTTCTCTTTTAATAGGAAAAATTTCCATAAAATATTTTATCTGTCTAAGCTTAGGCTAACAAAATACGTAAGATAATAAACTATTGTTCACTCCTTTCTCCTATTAAATTGAAGCAGAGACTTTGCTTCTCTCTCTCTCTCTCTCTGACTCTGAAAAAGATGAAGTGGAGAAGTTAATGTTCACCAACTTGCTGTAAAGTTTCTGAAACTTTCTTCCTACTGTCAAGCTCGTCTCGCATTCTCCTTCTTCTCTGTTTATTTCTCTCAGCCTCTCTGTTTCTTTGTTGCTCTGAAGAAAGAAAGGTATTTTCCTCAGACGTCACATATCTGAATATTTTTTGTGTATGCAGTGATCTGTTCTCTTGCTGTGTGTCCTTGAGAATGTGTTAAAATAACATTTTCTTTCCTTTGTGTTGTCCAGATTTTAGTTGGAAGTACAAGGAGTGGTCTTCTCAGATCTGGTAATAAAGAGAGAGAAAGAAATTTGAGTTTCATCAGTACACTAATCTTTTTTTTCACCATACTGTTGAGAAAAAATGAGCAAAGAGGAGTTGATGAAGATCCAGGTTCGTTAACCGATTCTGAGATTCCTTCTGAATATTTATTTTTTCAACAAAATAATCTTCTCTTGAATTTTTTTGTAGACTTGTGTTCTGAAAGTGAACATACACTGTGATGGATGTAAGCAGAAAGTCAAGAAAATCTTGCAGAAAATCGAAGGTAAAATACAAAAAATAATCAAACTCAAAAAATTATTTTGACTTTCTTAAGATTTTGTCAAGATTGTTGACTAAAAGTCTTTGAAACTCATTTTGTGTTTTGTCTGAAACCCAAAAAAAAAAATAAAAAAACTCAGGTGTTTTCACGACCAAGATTGATTCAGAACAAGGGAAAGTGACTGTCTCCGGGAGTGTAGATCCTTCAGTTCTCATCAAGAAGCTCGCGAAATCTGGTAAACATGCTGAAATCTGGGGAGGAGCTCCAAAGGGTAACAACAACAACAACCAGAATCAGTTAGCCAATCAGATGAAAGGGATGCAGATTGACAATGGAAAAGGTGTCGGTGGAAAGAACAATAAGGACAATAAAGGTCCAAAGAACGGCGGTGGCGGTGGAGGTGGTGGTGGAGGAGGCGGTGGTAACAGTAATGCACCAAAGATGGGCCAGCAGCTGAATCCACAACAGATTCAGCAGCTTCAACAGATTCAGAAGATGAAAGGGTTTCAAGATCTGAAGCTTCCTCCACTGTTGAAGGATTCTAAAGGCTCTGCTCCTCCCCCTGCGAACAAGAACCAGAAAGGAGTTAAGTTCGATGCTCCTGAGGATGATGACGATGATGATGAGTTCACTGATGATGACGAGTTTGATGATGAGTTTACTGATGACGACGAGTTTGATGATGATGAGTTCGGTGATCTCCCTCCTCCGTCTAATAAGATGAAGCCTAACATGATGATGATGCCTAACGCTCAGCAGATGATGATGATGAACGCTCAAAAGAACGCTAATCTTGGCGGGAAAGGTGGTCCCGGCGGTGGAAACGGCGGCGGCGGCGGCGGCGGTGGTGGTAAAGGTGGTCCTCCCGGCGGTGGTGGAAAAGGTGCTCCTGGTGGCGGTGGGAACCAAAACCAAAGCGGAGGCAAGAACGGTGGTAAAAACGGTGGTGGTGGCGGTGGACATCCACAAGATGGCAAAAACGGCGGTGGTCCAAACGCCGGAAAGAAGGGTAACGGCGGAGGCGGTGGTGGTGGTGGACCCATGGCTGGAGGAATGCCAGCCGGTTTCCGTCCCATGGGAGGCGGAGGACCACAAAACATGAACATGCCAATGGGTGGTCAAATGGGTGGTATGGGTGGTCCGATGGGAAATATGCCGGCGGTTCAAGGGTTACCGGCAACCAGTCCAGGCGGTAGTGTACCACCTGGTTACTTCCAAGGAGCCGGGCCAGATCCTATGCAAATGCAGCAACAACAACAACAACAACAACAGTATTTAGCAGCGGTTATGAACCAGCAACGAGCTATGGGAAACGAACGGTTCCAGCCAATGATGTACGCAAGGCCACCACCGGCAGTTAACTACATGCCACCTCACCCGCACCAATATCCAAACCCGTATCCATATCCACCTCATGGGAATGATCAGTATTCTCATGTCTTTAGCGACGAGAACACATCAAGCTGCGATATTATGTGAGAGTTTAACAAATATCGTAAAATAAAACTTGTGTATCCTTTCTTTTTCTTTTGTATTCGACGGATCAAATCCTAAGTTCTTTTAGGTTGTTTGTGTTTCCAAGTTTGTGATAGTTTCACTAGTTTTGTAGAATTATAATATATGATTTGGACGTTTGTACCGTCTATATATAAGTTATATTGAAGTTGCTTTTCTCTTTTCAGTAATCTTCTTATTTGCTGATCAATAAAATAACGAACATACGGTATTGCTATGAGCAGATTCGGTAGAGATACCAAATCATGATTAGATATGAATATTCATACATTTGGTATAGTAACTATTAACAATTTTTTATATTTGACAAAAGTCGTATAAAATAATAAGATACGGAGTCATAATTGAATTGGAGTTATGTCCCACGGACTATATAATGAAGATCCTTTTCCTCCACTATATACGGATCTTGCTTTAATTTCTTGTTGTTATTCTTAGTTCTGAATTAAATTAAAAGGAAAAAATAATAGTTTTCTGCTGTCTTGGTTTAAGGTAAAAAAATAAAGTGGTGAGGAAAAGTCAGCCTATTGGTTGCATTTCCAATTCGAAAGTAAAAGGAAAACTCTTAAAGGAAGGAAAAGGGTAAATAATATTCCAACAATAATCTGAATATAACGACATGTAACTAATTTTGTGAAAAATAAAAACAAGAACTGGGTCGTGATCACGTTACATTTGTCTACCTAGTACATAAAAACTGGTCATCGATCTCTATCGCCATTTCACGTCCGACGTCACTGTAGCTACACACGTTACACTATTGGACGGTATGGTTTTTGGTTATCGATCACTATTGCGCAACCAAATCAATTACAATCATGACTTTAATCCACAAACTTTTAAAATTATGCGCTATCACTAATGATGCCCATACGAATAATTGGGAGGTGATTATCATTCTCATCGTGTATGGATTATCTATATAGTATTCGAACTTTCTTCCAAGATAGGAGATGATAGATGAAGAGAGATATCATTCTCATCATCCATGGACATGATGGATTATCTATCATGCATGATGTCAGATTGATGATGGTGGGACCAGCCTAGAGAACAAGTTGAAAGAGTTGAAGAGTTAAATGAAAGGCTATGTGGCAGCTAAGTGTAGCGTCAGTAGAGTTGTTCAGAAGTGCGTACGTCTTATCTTCTCTATGCTTCGTTTACATAACACACAAACCTACTGATGCAGATTTTTTTTATTTGGATTCGCCTTAGATTCTGCTTATTACGCTTACATTTTTCCTTTTTGGCTGACATACTTTATCTTATATAGATCTACTATGTTTTTATCCTCGCGCCAGCGCAGATGTATATTCGATGTAATTATAATGTTTTTTCTAGTTTTTAAAAAATTCATGTAATTTTTTCATAATCTTCATACGGTCTGACGTTAATGTATCGTGTTTATTCGGTTTATTGTACTTTTTTAAATAATTAGAGTTTATTGTTTTTATATTGTATTTTATTTTCTTTTGTTTGGTAAACTAAACATAAAGTGTATAAAATTAGAACATGTATTGCAGGTTTAATAGTAAAATTAAATAAGAAAAAGAAAATTAAAAATAAAAATATTGTGTTAAAAAGAAATAGCTAAAATTATGTATATCAACAAATTGGAAAAAGGTAATATATTTATTTTGTTTATATAACATTAAAAAATAGATAGAAACTATAAAACCAATGGAAAAGGTAAGTCTAAAAAATATTATATATATATGTAGTAATTATATTAACAAAGCATAATTATATAAATTGATTGGGTCTTTTTGACTATGAATTTTATTTTGTAATCCAAATATTAGTAGGATTTCAAATAGAAAGCAAAGCCCAATACAAATTTTTAGAAAAAAAGAAAGAAACAAAGCCCGATACAATTTATAATATATTAGATGTATGAGTTATTAAACCTAATACAAATTTTTAGAAAAAAAAGCAAAGTCCAATACATTTTTTTTTAAAAAAAAAATCAAAACTACGTAGTTTAGAACAGTGACATATGAATGTAATATTTGTGCAATGTTAAAGGCATACTAGATTTTGACCCGCCTTAAAAAGAGCGGATATATATCATTTTAAGTTTTTTTCTTAGAGAATTTTTTTATAATCATATTTATGTTAATATAAATTTAGTATAATTTTTGGTAGCTGTATTAAATATATCAAGTTGAATAACTATACACTTGTGTCATATGCAATTCAGAAATAAAGTTTATAACATATTATATTTACTTATTAGTTACCTAATATAGTCAATAATATTCTCATCTTAAAAATTTGATTTGGAATCAACATGAAAATCAAAATCCCACACTCCATTAGTCTGTTAGGCATGACATATATATTCAAGGCTATATTCAAACGATTCTTAAAGTATTTTATTCGAAAACTAATATCAAATCCAACTCGTACCGTAAACCGAACAAAATTTTAAAAAATATTTGAAAAATAATTATAAATATATATGTTTCAAAAAAATATAATAATTTAGACATTACATATCATTTATTTTTTAACCTGTGTACAAAATTTATTCAAATTATTTACCTATATGCACTAAATTTTTCATTCAATATTTAATATTATATGAAAAAAAAATCATCAGAAAAAAATTATTTTAAATTTTATTCATTTTTTATACTTTACCTCGGCCGGCGATTGAACCGAAAACTCTGTGATCCACATATAATTTGGTTTGGAGTTACCAAAAACTCATTAATTAAAAATCGGCTAAAATTTAGTAAACCCCGAAAACATTCCAGTGACCCATGATCCAACACTGGTTGACCCGGTAAAAATCCAGAAAGAAATCTAATAATATCTAAAAATCAAATAAATTTCTCATATTTATTTAACATTATAGAAAATTAAGAAATTATCTATTGTGTGATTCTTTAAATTTTGATAAAAAAAAACTAAAATCTATTGATATGACATCATTAATTTTTTTTGTTATTGATAATTTATTTAAGTTTGCATTTCTTGTTTATTTTAAACTTCAATCTAAGTTATGATAATTTATGTTTAGTTATTTATTATTTTAAACTTCAGAAATTTTTCCTGTTTTATTTTACAACAGTTTATTCAAATTTTACAAATTTATTTAGAAAATACCATATTTGTATTTTTTTGCTTAAATTAAGAATTGACATTTTTTTCTTCTTTTTTGATCAAAATTAAGAATTAACATTTATGTGGTCATTTTAAATGATAGTTGCAACAGATAAATATTTTAAGATATTTGAAAATAGTTTCACATTTTTTAATAATAAGTTAATTTCATATATTAAAAATATAATAAAAAAAATTTACGTTTACAAAATAAAAAAAAACAATTATACAAAAACCAAACCCATCCTAAAATTAAGGGTTAGTTTAAATATGAGATTCTATTGTTGGATTAAATAGATTTTATTAGAGTTAAATATATTTAGTTAGAATTTAATGAAAACTATATATTTAAATAAAACCAGTAGCATAAGATGGTAAATATTGTTGAAATATAAAGGTACCTCAAAAAAAGTATTTTTTAATAGTATTGATTTCATTTTGTACTTCTCCTTTAATCGTTTAGATTTTTTCATGCTGAATTGCTGATATAAGAAATAGTGAAATACATGCACACATGATGATGTATAAATTTTAAACTCCCAGAGTGTCACTTTCTAGCACTTTAAACACTGAAGTTTTTTCGCTAGCACTTTAAACCTCCAAAGTGATATTTTTAGCATAACAAACCTCCAACTATGTTTTCCTGTTCACATGTGACCGGTTTTACATGTTAAAATATTAATAAAAATAATAAAATTAATAAAAAATAACCAAAATACATAAAAAATTGAAAAAATAGAGAAATGGTAAAAATTTCAAAACAAAGTTCAAAAATATGTAAAAGTTCAAAACTATAAAAATTTGAATTTAAATTTTAAAAATAAATAAATATGAAATATTTATTTAAAAATAAGATATAAAATATAAAAATATCAAATTTAAAAACTAAAGTAAAATTTT
The DNA here is from genome assembly GCA_900406325.1 of Erucastrum elatum. Classification (NCBI taxonomy): domain Eukaryota; kingdom Viridiplantae; phylum Streptophyta; class Magnoliopsida; order Brassicales; family Brassicaceae; genus Erucastrum; species Erucastrum elatum. Next base: position 80 of record OVBX01002058.1, on the reverse strand, counting down.
AAAAGCTTTAAAAATTATTAAATTCAAAAATAAGATATAAAATTTAATATTTAAACTTAAAAACTAAAATTCTAAATATC
>OVBX01002057.1:8180-22106 GCA_900406325.1 Erucastrum elatum | reverse complement strand
AAACAAAATGTGAAAGATTTAGATTATGCGGTGGTTGAGAAACAAAGTCAAGTGAATTTATTCTAGTCATGAGAAGTTATAAGCAAGTACCTGACATGACACCATGCGTGACTGATGTAATGATCCCATGCTCTACTGGCTCGCCTCCCACTCCCGGGAGAACAGAAAGAGTTGCATTTGGAAAGACTAAATAAGCGAAAGCCGTCATTTTCTGTCCATTGAAGTTCCAAGTAAGTTTAACCAATACACCATATAGAACAAAAGTAATGGGAAAACAAAAGTTTGTTTTAATTAAACCTTTTCTTCAAGCTTGTTTGGATCGAGTACGACATATCCACTATCAGCCAGGCAACAACATATAGCAACTGAAAAAATAAAAAATAAAATGTTGATGAAGAAGCTATTAGAAAAAGAATCACACAAAAAAAAGTGAATTAGAGAGGAGATACCAGCAAGATGCTTCATAGGAATTCCTGCGTCTACAAGAGCCGCACATGCTGCGTTTATGGCACACGGTAGAAGCTAAAAACAAAACTTGATTAAGGAAACCAAAGCTATATCTTTTAAAATCAATGCAACAATTATATACATACACCATCCTAGCTTTTATGGAATTACAAGATTTCACTACTATCTAATATATAAATTCTCAAATACGGATGAACTTCTTATAGCGGATTTAACAACAAAAAGAGGATACAGAACCATCATCATGTACAACCTGCACAACAAAGCAAATAACAGATGCAACTCAAAAGGATAAGTCAAGAGATTCTTACAAGCAAGACAAGAGAGTAAAAGGGCCTTTAAGATGGGTTGGTTGGTTGCTGACCTGAATGATCACGGAGGTGGTGGTATTTGGATTGACTGTCAAGACACAAATACTCTGTATTGTCTTTTTTAGTATCATCTCATACTCCTTTTCGGCTTTTCCTAAAATCCAACAGATTTAAAAAAGAAAATCAACCCAGTGAAACCAAGAAACACATCCATCCACACATGATCAAACACTAAAATGCAGTTTATTATATATATAAATACCAATCTGGCCGGATTTAGGCTTCCATATGACTTCAAAACAAGCCTTCTCAGGGTTCTCGTTCTTCCTCGTTCCAGGTTTAGGTCCATAAACTGCAGCTAGAACCTTTGTATCCCCTAATTATAAAGAAGCAATACCCTTTAGAAAGTTGAGTCCATTAATCTCATTCTAAAAGGGAGCTTTTAAAGAAAATAAGTTAACCTTGGGACCAGCTAGCAGAGCCATGAGGACGATGAAGGATGTTACGGGAACAAGCAAGGGGTCTCAGCTGATTCGCCGTTCTTCCATCTTCTCTCTCTATCTCCATTGCTTGCTTCAATAGTTATAACAGACACAAAAAGGGTTTTTCTAAGTGTCTCTCCTCCTAAATTTAAACTTGTCAAATCACTGAATTCTGATACTGAAAATTAAGAAGAAAAAAAACAAAAATAAAAAAATTGAATTTTTTTTTTTGGAATCGTTCTGAGCAACATTTGGTGTAGATTCTTTGTTTACAGAAACAACAACAGCTCTATCTTTCAACTACACAGTACTCGTTATGTCGCAGACAAAGACAATATATCGAAACAAAATCAACTGAAACTAGAGAACACTATCCAAACAGTAAAAAGTCAGATAATTTGCACCTCAAATTAGCTGGAGCTGGAAGGAAAAAGAAGTGAGGAGAAAGACAGAAACCGTCGTCGACGAACTAACCAGAGGAGGAGCGAAAGAAGAACGTTCCGCGGAAAAAATATTAGGGCTTCTTCTTTGACTTGCAATCAATTTAAAATGTTTTAGCTTGTACCGTAAACCGACCGGTCCGGTTTATCAATAACATCGGTTTAAATTAGTAAACACGCTGAGAACTTCAGAGAAATCAATTTCATCATCCGAGTAACTGACGGAAAATCCAAAATCCTACGATTCCTTTCATTTGATCTTAGAGCTTCCCGGTGATTGATTATCTTGAGAGGGAAGATTCGATTCGATGGATGAAGAGTTGTTGGAATTGCAGCGGCAGTTCGAGTTCGCTCAGCAGGTGAAGTCAAGCGTCAGATTATCCGATCGAAACGTCGTCGAATTGGTTCAGAAGCTTCAGGAGCTTCGCGTCATCGACTTCGATCTCCTCCACACCGTCACCGGTAAAGAATACATCACTCAGGTACCACACTTCTCCATTTCGTTTTCATCGAATCATAAATCGTGATTGTTGCATGATGAACTTTATGAAGTCAAATTGATTTGATCGAGCACGTTCTATTGATTCGTCGCAGGAGCAATTGAAGAATGAAATAGCTTCCGAGATCGGTAAATTAGGTCGAGTCTCCGTTATTGATCTGGCGGATACGATCGGGGTTGATTTGTATCACGTGGAGAAGCAAGCGCAGGATGTGGTCTCGAGTGATCCGGGGCTGATGCTTGTCCAGGGAGAGATCATATCAGAAAGCTATTGGGATTCGATCGCGGAAGAGATCAACGAGAGGCTCCAAGAATGCAGCCAAATCTCTGTGGCTGAGCTTGCTGGTCAGTTACAGGTTGGCTCTGAGTTGGTGCAGTCCGTTTTAGAGCCCCGCCTTGGGACTTTGGTAAATAGCCAAATCTTTTTGCCTCCTCTCAGCTCTTCTTCCGGATTGTGTTTATGTGAATGAAACTTCTTTTTTAATCCGTTTTAGGTGAAAGCAAGGCNCACCTGCTTATGTAGCGCGTGTTACCGCTATGGTTCGTGGTGCTTCCAGGGGTATCTTTGTTCCTTCCAATTTGTCTGCTTTGTGGACGCTGTTACAACAGTTGGTGCAAGAGATGAATGGATCTGGTGGCGTCGCTGTTGAGAATGCCTTCTTCCAGTCTATATTTAACCGTCTGTTGAAGGAAGAGGAGATGCTTGGGTCACTACGTGCTGGCACCCATTGGACTCCTAGTGTATGTCATCTTATGTATCTAAAATGTATTACTAGTTAACGATAGTAATTAAGATGTCATGAGAGGACTCTTGTTCATGCTTGCTGTTTCCCATGGTCAATTAGATTATTAAGTTTGCAGTTTAATTTTTGGTGTGCAGGTTTTTGCAGTTGCTCAAAAGGAATGTGTAGACTCTTTCTTCTCGCAGGTTTGTTTTATCATTTTCTCTGAAATGGCCTCATGTGTGGAGTCCGTTTATTAAGTAGTTTGGTGTAGAAAAGGTTTAAACTTGAACTTCACCAGACTGCATTTTTAGCATGTTCTGTAAATTATTATTCTTTGTAGAAAAGATGAAGCAACTGTTTGGTGGTTTATTTTCTTTCGTTTTCCTGCAGAATTCTTATATTCCATATGAGACCATGCAGAAGCTTGGGATTTCTCAAGCCGTGCAGTTCTTACAGGTATTATTAGATCATGTTAGTTTAATATAGTTTTCTCTAGTTTGTGAAGGTATAAGTATGGAATGGTGACTTGAATGATTATCATGTTGCCACTTTAATTTTCATCTCATTATGATTTTTGTTGTGTGACATGTACAGTCTAGATATCCGGATGGTAAACCTTTATCTGCAGTATTTATTCATTCCTCGATGATTGAGATGCTGGATTCTACAACCGAGGATGCTATAGAACAAAACAGCTGGTGAGGCTTATTGCCCGTACACTTTTTCCCCTATGTCTACGGTGCTTTCAGGTGTAATACTGTCCATATCACGTTGTTACAAAAACCTTGATACTCGTTTCAGGATCGATTCCCTCTCTGTATTGCCTGCGTCATTCACATCACAGGATGCAAACAAGATGCTGCTTCTTTGCCCCTCTGTCCAATCAGCTCTCAAGGTGGGATTTTGATCAAGTGTGAAAACTAGTCAATATTCTTTTGCGATTGATCGCTGATTTATTTTTCCTTCCAGGCGGAGAAAGCACTTATCCTGGGCGAATCCTATCTCATAAGCAGTGGGTTCATAAAGGTAAACATATGAAATGAAGGGTATTTTTAGTAGTTTACTCTGTCTTTTCCAATTGGTTTTCTCTATCTGTACTACGCCTTAGCTTGACCTCCTAATTTTCAGGGCATATATGATCAAATTGAGAAAGAGGCAGAAGCTTTTAGCATCCAAGCTTCTATTGCTAGTTTGATAGATCATCCAAGCAAATCTTCAGAGTCGGCAGAAAGCATACCTGCTAATACAGATAAAGGATCAAAGAAGAAGAAAGGCAAGTCTGCCAGCATGAAGGCAGCAACTGTCGAAACTGTTCCAGATGATGAAGAGGACGCCCGTCCTAAATCTAAGAGAAACCAGAAGAAAGGCAGGGATTCATCCTCGTCACAGAAGTTGGAGTCGAAAGCAGGAGGCAAGAAAGAGTCTGTTAAGGCGCAAGAAGGTAATAGCTTTATCCCGCCAGACGAATGGGTGATGAAAAAGATTGTCGACTCTGTGCCTGAGTTTGAAGATGAAGGTACATCAGAAAGTCCTTCTTTGTGCATTCATACAAAATTACGTAGCGATTGTCCATGTAACAGTAGGTATGTTGTTTCTTGCAGGTATGGAGAATCCAGATTCAATTCTCAAGCATTTAGCTGATCTGATGAGACCGATGCTCATTAATTCATTAAAGGAGAGAAGAAAGAAAATCTTCACAGAAAATGCAGATAGAATGAAACGCTTGGTGGATGATCTTCAGAAAAAGCTTGATGAGGTTTGGACTCAACTGCTTCAACTATAGTCTTATATTTCATTGGACAATCAATGTATATCCTGTTTTACTCACTTTAATGGCTTTCCTTTTGGCAGTCGTTTCTAAATATGCAGCTGTACGAAAAAGCTCTAGAGCTATTTGAAGATGACCAATCAACTTCAGTAAGTACTTTCGGTCCGTTTTGCAAGGCCATAGTTGCAAACTAAAGAATATAGTTTATCAATTTGTTTTCTTCTGGTCCTAGGTTGTTTTACATAGGCATCTGCTGAGAACAACAGCAGCTACAATCGCTGATACACTAATTCATGACTTGGTAAGTAAAAAATTAAGTGAGATTTCTAGGTCATTTTCTTAAAAATTTAGCTAATTAAGATGTGATTATAAAAACAGGACATCCTCAACAAATTGAAGAATGGTATTGAGGTTGGAGACTCCAAAGCTCAAGATCCAGTTTTGCTTGAATCTTCGGAAAGAACGGCCCTTGTATGCGCACTTGATTAATAATTTTTCTTGATACTTGTTTTTGCACTTTATATCCTAAAGTAATGCTAGTTGATTCTTTCCTTTGTGACAGGCTAAAAATCTCAACGGTTCACTCTCGAAAAAGGCCCTCGCATTAGTTGAGGCATTGGAAGGAAAGGTTAGATCTTCGCTAATGAATAAGTTCATATTGCAATTGCGAATATACTGCTCGTTATTTTTAAAAAGTAGTTGACTGTTCTCTTTTTCTTTACTTCTCCTGTCCTGTGGTTCACAAACTTGATACAGAGATATTCTGTTGGAATTCTGATGGGAGTCAGTAACTGAAACATAGCTTCTAGTTCATATGGAATCTTTAATACTATTATTATTTTGGCTTCACTAGTTCTATAAATTCCTGTTTCACTTATTTTCTTCTACCTAAATAGTCACTCTCCTGAAGGCATTATTTTGGCGTCTTTGGTTTCACTTTGATTTTCCTCGTGAATACAAACTAAGCTTCATTGATTTTGGATTTTTTGTCTCAGCGTGTAGACGCATTCATGACCACCTTCAGAGACCTGGCAGAGGAAAGGTATATTGATTCTTGTTTTTCTGACGCATATCCGTTTAGATTCCCTTGGACTTCGATTGAAATTTTAACTTAATTTGTGCAGTGGATTGGTCTTGAAAAAGCTTGACAAGAAACTGGAGAGAACTCTCCTACACGCATACCGCAAGGTGTGTACGACACCCTATCGTTCTTTCAGTGTACATATTTATACGATCTAGTCACTTCATTTCTTCTCTTGACCATGTTTTTTGTACTTGCAGGATTTGATATCTCAAGTTTCTACCGAATCAGACCCTGTTGCACTTCTCGCCAAAGTTGTCTCTCTCCTTTATATAAAGGTATAATAAATCCATGTTTTGTGTAACTACTATACTCCGTGGTTCAATAGTTAGAATTTAAGTAATGGCCGGAAATATTGTTGACAGGCTCACAATAAAGCTTTACAAGCCCCAGGTAGAGCTATTGCTGCAGCTATTTCACACTTGAAGGTAAACTATCACTTAGTTGACAACCTAGTATAACTTCTCTCTCGATCAGGCAATTTGTATTTGTAATATAAAACATGTAGTTTGAGTGCAAAAGGAAGACATCTTGTACAATACGTTGACCTTATGTCTGTATCAACCTTGCAGGATAAACTCGATGAATCTGCGTACAAAACTTTGACCGATTACCACACGGCAACTGTAACTCTACTTGCTCTGCTGTCGGCTTCAACCGGAGAGGTTTACATTTTTTCCTTCTGAAAATATATTTAATCCAAGATATCTCTTAAAATATATTCAATCCAAGATATCTCTTAGTGAATAATCTCTTAAGCTGTTATATTCTCATGCGCAGGAAGACGCCTGCTCAGCAGACAGGATCCTCACCAAACGGGAACTCCTCGAGAGCCAAATGCCTGTCCTTAGGTCCCTTGTCCTGGGAGACTCACAGCCACAACAGTCCTAATCCCAACAAAGTTACATCTTACAGGTCCCTCGGGTGTACTACTGGAATACTACACTAAAACCTAGAAGTAGGGCTTCAGACTCATGTTTTGCTTAATTCAGTTACTTGTGTTAAGAGATTCGGATGTTGGGTAGGTTTCATATTTGAGAATACTTTTATTAAGATATTATATATTCCAAAACACTCTTATTAAGATATTATACAACTAGATTCACGATAAAGTACAGTAAACCCAGTGGAACAAACACATGCACACCATTTATTTCACCATTTATTTCACACCGTCGCACTTATTTGTTTACGACTGTCCATCTTTCTTAACCGGAGATGTCGATGGACTTGACCTCAGGCTTCCTCTCAGGCACCTTGGGCACCATAACCGACAAGACACCATTCTCCATACTCGCTTTCACTTCATCTACCTTCGCGTTCTCCGGCAATTTAAACCTCCTCATGAACTTCCCACTTGACCTCTCCACGCGGTGCCACTTGTCACTCTTCTCTTCCTTCTCGCTGCTCCTCTCTCCACTTATCTGAAGTATGTTACCATCTTCCACCTCCACCTTCACTTCTTCCTTCTTCAGCCCCGGCAAGTCTGCTTTGAACACGTGCGCCTCAGGTGTCTCTCTCCAGTCCACTTTGGCGTTTGTGAAAGCTGCCACGTCCTTGGAGGTGGCGTTTGCCATCCCTGAAGGCGTTAGGAATCCTTCAAACGGATCATACAGGTCTAACGAGAATGGGTCGAACACGTTTGTTCTTCGGCCACCGAAAAAGCTCGGGATTAGAGACATCGTTTCCCTTCCTGGACAACTAAGATGAGATGCTCTTTCACAAGTTTGTTATCTTTCACGATTTTTCTTTGCTTCTTTGGTTACTTTGATTGTTGAAGTCTGCGTGCCTTTGCACATATATAGGAGAGAGAGAGCTAAGAGATAAGAGAGAGAGAACGTTCTGCAAGTTTCTTTAGAAATCATTTCTTTATCACTGTCGGTTTTCGGCGTCGTTTCCTGATTTCTCATGTGAGTTCAAGAAGTTTCAGTGCACTGCCTTCAATTTCTTTTTTAGACAAGTCGACACCATGCCGTTTTAGGCTCTAACCTCTCCACATAGCCCCATAATAGGGCATTCAGTATTTTTTTTTTTTTGAAACTGTGGGCATTCAGTATTACCGGGTGGTATAAATTCATAGCGGTTCAAACAAGCAATGAAGAAGAATAAACCATGTTCTCATTAAATTACCATTCATAAGAAATAATTATTCATTTTTATTCCTTCTTANGACACCATGCCGTTTTAGGCTCTAACCTCTCCACATAGCCCCATAATAGGGCATTCAGTATTACCGGGTGGTATAAATTCATAGCGGTTCAAACAAGCAATGAAGAAGAATAAAATTAAATTACCATTCATAAGAAATAATTATTCATTTTTATTCCTTCTTATTTTTTTTATTGTAAAAAGTTTAAAAACAAAATTTGTTCTTTACTAAATTTGAAATAGAATAATTATTCACTATCATTTCTGGACAATTTTAGTTTTATCCTGTTTTTTTCTATTTGTTCTCGGTGTTTCTGAAATTGTTATCAATTAAATCCTATAACTAGAGTTCTAGAAAAATTACCCTTTTGGATAACGCACGCGGATATTCCATGGTTTTTTTTTCTGGTTTTGGGACCGTCCTTTCAGCAAATCTATCCCAAATTAGGTAAATGATCTCTCCTCAGAAAAATTCGAAATAAAAACTCAATTACTTCCCAAAACGGCAAAAATGCAACAAAAAAGAAGAAGAAATGCCAAAAGAAAACCAAAAAACAAGGTTGTTATTCTTTTGGTATAAAACCAATTTTGTCTATTTTTCTCTTTTTGTCCTTTATATTTCAAAAAACTAATGAAATAAATAATTTTGTTAATCAAAAAATTATGAAAAATATAAATAATTAATAAAACATTCATATACGCAAGCTGGTAATTTTCTTTTATTCAAAAACTTGGTAAATCATATTTTTAAAATTCATTCTACTTAATGTAGAATGCATCTTCTACGAAAAATTGTATAGTAGAAAACAATTTCTAAAATAAATATGTTCATCAACTTCTTTGAGAATGCACATTCTACTATTTACTGAATTTCTAAATAAGAAGAATGCACATTCTACTAATCGTAAAGATATCCACTTTCCTTCCGAATGCATTTTTTACTTTTATAAAGTATTCTAAATTTCGGGAAATGTGTTTTCTACAATGTACTCTTACGTCTACTCCAAATAGAAAGTGTATTCAGGATTTTTTATCATTCTTTTAAACTTTTAAAAGACACCTTATACGGATAAGAATACCTGATTTTTTGCAAAAATAATGAAATTTAAGTTAAGGAAATATTCTAAAAATCTCCTAAAAATATTATAACTTCTAAAAACGTGTTATGGTCGATTTTATTGTGAAAAAAAGATCATCCCTTGTCTTCTTTATAAATCTATGGTTTTCCATAGTTTTTCTTTTGATCCTTTTCACAAACTCTTGTTCTCTATGATGCATATCTATACTATATTTGTTTTTTTTTGTTTTCAATTGCCTTTCAATTTTTTTTTCTTTTCTTCATTAGCTTTAAAAAAAATTCAAATTAACTTTGAAATTTTGTTTAATTAAATAAATATATGTTAGTTTTGGGATTATGAAAAAAAAATATACTATTGGGACAACTTCATATTGGTTTTATATCAAGAGGACAACAACCTTCTTTTTTTGTTCTCTTTTGGTAATTTTTCCAAAAAAATAACATAAATTTCTAATTTTGTTTTGTTTACCTAGATTATTTATGCGATACTCGAATCAGTATCTAAATCCAACTTGAAAAACCTGAACTAAAATCCGAACTGGAGTAACAAAATATTTAAATGAGTATTAACTTAGAAGAGATTGAATATCTGAATCCGAAGAGATAATATCTAAATCCGAATATTCGAAAATTGAACATATGTATACTTAATCATATATTCCTAGTTTACATCTCTTAATTTATACATTATATTTACATTGGCATTACACATGGCTCAGATCAGAATATATATATATATGTGTGTGTGTGTGTGTGAACATTTTATCCGATACTTGAATCGGTACCTGAATCCAACTTAAAAAACCTGAACTAAAATTTGAACTGACGTAACAAAATATTTGAATGAATGTTAACTTAGAATAGATTGATATCTGAATCCTAAAAGATATATAATATCTAAACCTAATCCGATAACTGAACATATGTATACTTAATCATATATTCCTAATTTATTTCTCTTATTTTATACAAAATATTTACACTGGTATTACACATGGATCAAATCAGATAATATATATAATTGCAGACAGAGTGATATTATATTCACCGAAAATGCATGTCAATTTTGTTTTATGTATTAACTAAAGTTATATCCAAAATCTCAAAACAACAAGAATATCAGTGTTTTTCTATTTTAAAGTTGTATATCAGAGGGAGGGTCATTCTTTAAGCCTTTTTTCTGAAAACGGACTAATATTTAGAGGAGATTATGAGCTTAAACCCAAAACCTCCATTCTTACATTATTTATTTGAAAAAAACACTAGCCATTGTTGGTCTCTGTTTCTGTGAGCTGGCGTCTTTACCAAGTAATGTCAGCAAGTCAGTTTTGTTTCAGTCGTCAATTTAATTCCGTATAACATATATTCCCGTAAACAAATGACTGTATAAATCATATATTATAATATATATAAGGATAAAATATTTTATTTGTAAAATGTCCCAACCAGAACAAATAATTGGATGTGTTTAACCATACGTACGACATGAAAACCATAAAGAACAAGAAAATCTCGTAAAATTAGAAGGAAATGAAAAGTTATTGGAAAGACATACAATTGTAGGTAAAAAACATTTACTTCAAAATAGAAGTTCAATGTTGCTGCGTTACATACGACTCGTTCGCTCCAATCAGGTTGTTGATATCTTCTTCCATGTCTACCTCATGTGTAGACTGGTTAGCTTCGTTCCCCGTCTGTTGTCCAAATTGAGGGGATGCTCCAGTCCCCGTTTGAGTAACTATCATCAAAACGTTTATAAGTAGTTACATCTCTAGTATACATAATGATTAGCCAAGGCCAGAAAATCATATTAGCGAAGGCCACAAAATCATATTATCCGTAAAAGCAAATGAATCAAATATAAATTCTCCCAACCATTTCAAAAGACTCGGTGTATACCTGTGGAAGGTTGAAATGGCAAGTCTTGCGGCCTTGGCCTGCGACGATTCTTCAAGACAATGGTAACGATAACAGATGCAATAATTACAAACGCTACAGCGGATACCGCGCCGACTATAATTGGCATATTACTTTTCTTTTCTTCGTTGGTTGACCCACCTACATCGATATCAAATTGTACTACGTTTTACTTGCATTTCTTCATTTATGATCTATAATGCATAAAGATATTCTCATGTATATATGGGTTAGTTTCATCAAACTAACAAACCCATCAGCCATCAAGATCGAAAGCTAGAACGGAAAGAAAAGTCTAAATACAAACCTGAGCTCCCTCCATTGCTTCCTCCAGTTTCCCTTTTTCCACTCCCACCAGAGCCTTAACACAAAGTTAAAAGAGTTATATATTAAATTACGTAGGTAACTATAAAATTTATGCATTATTGATAATTTGGGTTTTACTCCATAACCAAGACTAATCACTGAAAATTGCGTTAAAACAACCTGCAGGTCCGCCACTCCCAGATCCGCCTCCTCCACTTCCTCCACCTCCTCCACCTCCTCCACCTCCACCTGTTCCTGATCCGCTTCCACTTCCATTACCGCTTCCGTCACCACTTGTACCAGAACTTATAATGTAGAGCTCCAACGCATTTATCATGGGGGGTGCAAGCGCACTAGCTGTGGACTGGAACACTAGCTTGGAACTCGAGCTGGCCACGACGTCTCTCACTACCACTTGGGTAGCTTTTCCATACACTGGCACAATTGGACCCGTACCAACTTTCTTGCTGCCAAACATTACGTTGAACGATCGTACATTCATTTGGAGTGGCTCCGAGAAATACATAGCCAAGTAAACAGGAACTCCTCTCGTAGGAAGAGTGGGGTCGACTAGTGCTAAGCTTTCCCCACTCCAAGAGTTACGGAGGATGGACTCAGGCGGCTTGTTTGATGCATCAGAGGTATCGATAGATGCAGCAGCTGATGGTAGTCCTGTCAGTAATATGTTTAGCTCGGAAGGAAGCCAGAACCTACCGTAAAGATCCGATCTAGAAAATGCAAAAAAAAAAAGTTATTCTTAAATAGCCAAACCCAAGAAGCTATTAACTTGTTATAGATTTATTCATAGCCACTTCACATACTATGGTTAATGAGACTATGGCGTTGATTGTTGTTGAGATTGGAGTATATGTTTGTTTTTAGGTACTAAAAATCATTTTTACGAAATTTTTCGTTTTCTAATCAACATTTGTTTTGCAAATGGTTTCTTTCTTCCATTTACATTTACAATTTATAAACTTTTTGAGATTAAAACGCGTTCATTTAAAATAGAACACATTTTAATCATGAACTCAAAACTAAAAGAAAATAAAACTAAAAGGTACTTTTTGGCATTCTAAAAAAAGAAAAATAAAGGGTATTATCCGTAACTTAACAAATTCGAATATCCGTAGCTTAACAAATCGAAGTAAATACTAAAATCTAACATCCACCAAAAACAAAGCAAATCACAAATACTAATATTTTTAGAAACGGATATCCGATCCGATCTGTTATATACATATATATGTATACATGTTTATAAAATTATAAAATATATATACTTTTATATCTCTAGATAAGTTTTATAATGTTTTTATTCAAAAAATTAATTATTTAGTTATTAAATATTTTGAAAATATGTTTTTTAAACATTGTAATGAAATATTATTTTTAATATCAGATTTTCTTTTTTTTTTCTTTTNATAATGTTTTTATTCAAAAAATTAATTATTTAGTTATTAAATATTTTGAAAATATGTTTTTTTAAACATTGTAATGAAATATTATTTTTAATATCAGATTTTCTTTTTTTTTCTTTTTTCNTTTTTATTATTTTTTTTAATTTTTTATTATTTTTAAAGGATCGAATCGAATATCCGACAAAAGTTCAGATATTTGCGGATATCCGGTGTTCCGGATATCCGAAAAGTTACGGATCGGATCGGATAATAAAATCGAATATTCGTAGGGAACTGATCGGATCACGTATATCCTTAAAATTCCGGATATCCGCTCCATGCTCACCCCTATTATTACGTACTGGACGATATATGTCAATCTACTCATTGCCCATGAAACTCAGCACTATTTTGGATACTTATACACGTAGTTGGATATTATGTCAGTTACCTTATAACTTCTATTGTGCCATACGCCAGTCGTTGCTGGTAAAATAAACCTTCACCAGGACCAAGCTCGTCATACATGCCATCGGCCAAGTCAGCAACTTCAATGGAGGATACAAATGGGTTTGATGAGGACGAGGTACGCACAAAACAAACGCTTGTCTCTCCGCTGGCTGGGGTAAATATGAGCTCCAAAGTGTAAGGTTCGAATGCCGAAGAAATGGATACAGTGCCTCGGTGTTTCCCTTCGAAAACTACGCTGAAGGTTGGGGATGAAGACTTCCCGTCGTAGTTTCCATAGTAAAACATCGTTCGCACTAGGACTTTTCCTCCTTTTGTTACCGGAATGTTATAGCAGTTGGATTCGCCGGTCGGGAAGTACCGGAGTGTGGTGAGGGATTTCTCTACAGTGGTGGAGAAAACCGTGGCAGATTCTCCGGATGTGATGAAGTCTTTGTCCCCTACCCATTTGATGTTGTTGGCGTCTACGCCCGATAATGACGTTCCGCAGTCTATGTTTACATCTGAAATTGATCATGCATGCATGAATCATGATGGTGCCATGATGATGATGACTATGGTGAGAATCATAGCTAAAAAGGATTTTTGTATCCAACTTTGAGGCAAATAATGTAATGCTATGTGATATAATAACGTAACTAAAAACATTGTGTGTTTTTTTTTTGACCAACAAAAACATTGTGTAATTCAATAATAAACCCCATTCTTCTAAATCTCTCTTCTAAAACTTCAAACAATTTTAAGCTAAACTAACCTGGTTGGGTTTTAAGAAAGAACTTACATTACGCAAGATAGAAAAAACTATTTACTTGTTGTTAAAAAAAAAAGAAAAAAA
>OVBX01002056.1:0-22126 GCA_900406325.1 Erucastrum elatum | reverse complement strand
AAAAGCCGGTACATACGCCACTCCTCCCAACTTCGAGTCCTTAAACTTTGTCAACGCCTCTTCTAGCTCCCAACCACAAGCTCGAAATAAGACCACGGCGCCTTACTTTTTTCTCTTTTGTTTTAACTGCTTTGCAGTGAGTGAAGTTCATGGACATATGTTCGGAGTATAGACACTATTGACCTGCACTCTCTGCTTTCTTTGTGCATTCAAACCCGAAAGCAAACCAGTATACTTGGCTGGAGGATACCTGCACTCTCACAGACTGGTATACCTGCACTCTCACAGAATTTCCTCATGGTTACTTGAGGTACCTGGTGCTTCAACGTTCACAATGTGAGGATACTTCTTGTTGACTGGAGCACATTGATGCTGAAACATCAAATATGAGACGACTGTTTCATCATAACACACAACATTAAGTATGATATTGTTATTTATTAGCTTAGGAAGCTCGCTGCGTCGCCTGATAGATGATGTGCTCCAGCCTACTAGGTCTATGAACAGAGGGAAGTTAAGGTTTCAAAATGAGTTGCAATAGACACGTCTGAGTCTTTTTTATAGCTTAATTGGAAATGTAAGAACTGTGAAAAAGTAGTGATAATAGTCTATAGATGCAAGATACGGTCAAAACTTGTATTTGCATAAGCAACACGCCGCTTGAAGCATCGCAAAGCAGAACTGTTCACAAAGGCAGAAGAGAAAAGTATCATTGGATAATCATTACAACAATGCAGAGAACCAATGAGCTATGATGTATAAAGATAACAAAGTTGGTGACACTCACATGAATTTAAGATTTCTACGGTCGCTAACCATACGGAGGAGCAGGGGAGGCTTTCCATAGTCACCATCAGCTAGAAAAAGATGCTTCCCTGTTTTACCAAGACACTGTGACATACACGTAGCTAACCTCTCCAAAGTGCGAGATCCAGAAAACAATGGGACCTATTGCGAACTTAATTATAAGTTTCTTTGATTCATAAGTCTACATATTGGTAGCAAAACTCAACATTAAAGTCTAGTTCATAGAAAGAAGACAATGATGGATAAGTACATTACGGATCTAAGCTACACAATTTCTCAAGTCACCTGCTTGAGTCCTCTTGAGCCAAGGTGATGCAGCGGACGATAGGGGTGAACGGTCGATCTAAGAATTTAGGGTTCTTCGAGACCTGTTCTTGGATCGATTAAGGGTTTCTTTCGATAGCTCCTTAAGACCAACTTCCTGTCTTGATGAATTTAATCGAATCAATAACAAGGCAACTCAAAATATATGAATTGAATCAAATCTAGAACAAGGAATAAGCAAAAGCTCTATTTTGATCAAAAATAAATAATCAAAAAAACCATAAAAATCCTAAACAATAATAGTAATTATCTAAATCTTTAATAAATAAATAATAAAATGTTTGGAAATATTCCAAATATTTATCTGCATCACAAGGTGTGGCGTTGCAGAAGTTATAAAATACACAGGCTCAAATCCAATACACCTACTCTACAAAAAAGAAGGTGAAAAGCCAGAAGCTTTAGTAAAGCTACAAGACTATAAATAGTCAATGTTTTTACAGAGAATTAAGGACAATCTAAACAATATGAGAGAGACTACAATCTAAAACCGAACAGAAACATAGTATATTCCTATATTATATCCAATCCAAACAGATGAAAGTTCCAAACTTTAAGAAAGCAATATCGAGAACATCAACGCAATCTCAGATTCTGATCATTGAACAAAGAAACTCAAGACATTGAAATTGATAAACCATTAGAGTTCTTCTTAACAGAGACAAGAAAGCAAAAATAATCAAAACTGAGCCACAGTAAATGAAACATCATAGCAGGTAGATAAAATCTTTTGTTCCTTACTTCAGGACTACTAATCTCAATCTTTTGTTCTTACTTCATATACATAACAAAAAAAAACAATTTGTTTTTTTTTTCCAAGATTTTAATTTAATAACGGTAAGGAACTACCTCTGGTGTGCCAGCGTCGCTAGGTGATACCTTGAGCTGACCTGCTTAGTAACATTTCCAAGATTGAGACACGTCACATCATCATATCAATCAACAAAGATGATCAAAGAGAATATACTAAGCAGCATACCAGTGCTCAACACCGGCATTGAAGGAACGTTGCTTCTCCGATCAACATTCGCTTCCTTCTTCTTCGTATTGCTACTACTAGTCGAACCAGAGGAATCCAAATCGATGCTGAGGAAGAAGAAGAGAGCGAGAGAGAAGAATCCGAGAGCCATCGCGAAGAGGAGAGCGATGAAACAATTCTGCTGATAAAACAGAAACTCAGGGGTATATTTCCTAGCTGAAGGAGGTGAAACAGAGGGAGGAGGAGATTGAGATGACAATGACGACGGCGGTGGCTTTCTTTTCGAGAAAAAGATATGGAGAAAATTAGTTTTCTGTTTAATTAATCAGGGTACAATGATATTTTACTCACTAAAAATCTGGTGGCATAGTTGATTAGTGTATAATTGAAAAGTGGTACCTTGAAAGTGGTATTAATGACAATTTCTTTTTTAGCAAAATTAAAATTTGAAATTACGTTTTCTGCGATAATTTAAACGTTTTCTTATGATAGGAAAGATAACGAAAGAGAATAAAACAGGGAAAATGGTAGTAACTAGTACGGAAGCATGTGAAAACAATCACAGCGCTGCTTCAGACTGAGCACTTACGGAGTCTGCTCTCTTACGCACCTTTCGGAGTGAGACAAACGTAAAGAGACAACCCCGTGATATCTCTGATCTCTCTTCGCTCGACGTTTCATTTTTTAATATCAATATATATGCAACACATTTGTACTCGCTGATATGACTTTGTCAGTAGCCGGTAGGATTATTATGGCTAATTCACAGGTTTCTGTCTCTGACATCTGGAAGTTTGCCATTGTTTTATTTCTCTTTCGCGTTCACCGATGTATGCTCAAACTGTCTTATTTATTTTATGCTCAAGACAAGATCATTTATCTGAAATAGTGGAATTTATTTTTCCTTTACCAGAAAAGGTTTTAAACCTGTGCTACAAGTTAACATTTCCTTCTTTATACTATGATTCAGCTTACTCCGGATAAATCTGATGGGTTTTAATCAAATATTCAATCATTTATCATAGATAAAATTATAAATATAATTTTAACTGTAGATAAAACCAATACATGCATGTATAAGACATTGTTAATAGGCTAAATACATGATACATTATTTTTAAGGAATAGGTTAATATTAATAATATATGTCTGAAATTGTTAATTTTGGTTAAATATTATAACCTTACAAAAATAAGAAATTTAATAAATTATTTTACTCTCCTTACTAAAATTCATTCACTTATTCTATACTCTATAATTATAATAAACATTATATTAAAATATTGTCTGAAGACACTATATAGTATATTCGTCAAACTATCTAGAATTAGAAATCAGAAAGCAAAACAACACGAGAAATATAATCTCAAACTCGTACTTTAATTTCAATTTCAAATTTCAAATAATCTCCGGTGGGCGCATTTTGAGATCTTGTTTTTGCATCTCCAGGCAACCTTTCCCAACTGCTAATTATTCAATAAAAACTAAACACATCTAATATTTCACAGGTCAAAATAAGATATTTATACGAATATATCTTTTTAACCAGCATACATTTAAAATTATATTTCACTATTTCTAATATTATTTGGTTCTCGATGTTTCAATAACGTACTAGCTCATCACCAAGATGTATGTTTCTTACTAAATGACAAGAAAATATGTAAATATTTGATCCCGAGAAATACTCTTTAAAGCTCAAAAAAAAAAAAATCGTTTCTCAAGGAGCTCAAAACATTGAGAATTAAAGTATGGTGGCTATTGAACTAAAGAAGGCAAGCCAAGAGAAGACTCAATTCCTGAATAATATCACCCACTTTAAACACGTATGTATATTTATGTTCATATCCTGATATATGTGTGTGTGAATTAAGAAGCATAAGCCCAGTGAGCTATTTTGTAGAGTATCCATGAACAGAGCATGGTGAGTAGTGACTCTCTTCAATATATATCCATGCTCAAACTCAAGATAGAAGCTCTGAAAAGGAAACATGAGGTTGTAAAGATTATCAAAAGAGAACCTTTACACCAATTCCAGGTTCTCCTCTCATCTCTTATATATATATATATATTAAATAGTTATATATTAATTTATATTTTTGTTTTCCAGTTGAGAGTTAATTTTCTTCATTTGAAACTATGTGATGAGTAGCCTTGATACGTAAGTTTTTTTAACCAAACTGGAATTGGATCCTATTATGTAATAATACTACCAATATATAGAACAATACTTGGGTTCACCCCCTATGGTGAATCCTCAAATTCACCTCAACCTTAATTACCAATCAAAGTGCCATGTAGGATTAGTAGAAAAAGGAAACAAAAAAAAAGAGGTGAAAAAAATAAACTACGTTATCTATGGCTTCTTCTTCTTCATCCACAAAAAAAATATTGAAATCTATGTTTTTCAAATTGGAGTGTACAATCATTTCTTTATATACTCTAAATCTAAATTCTATATCCTAAATCTAAACCCTAAACCCAAATCCTACACCATAAACCCAAATCCTACAACATAAACCCAAACCCTAGACTTTAATTTCTAAAAGAATGAAGTAGACATTAACACTAACCCCTAAACCCCAGATCTAAACTCTAAACTCAAACTCTAGATTTTGAATCCAAACATAAAATTCTAGAGAAACAATATCAATGTCAACCCTAAACATTAAATTATGAATCATAAACTTAAATCATATAATTTAGTTCTAAACACTAATTAGAATTGAAAGCAGATGACTGTAGAATCTAATTTGACAAGTAAAATTATCAATATTTTCTGTGGTGATGAAGAAAAAGCCATGGACAAAAAAGAAGAAGCCATAGATAACGTAATTTTTTTTACACCTGTTTTTTTGTTTCCTTTTTTACTAATCCTACATGACACTTTGATTGGTAATTAAAATTGGGGTGAATTTGAAGGTTCACCACAGGGGGTGAACCCAAGTTTTGTTCCAATATATATATATATATATATATATATGTTGATCATACAAACAACAAAGCGTTTAGATTTATAATATTTTGGAGTTAATTAGCTATCTTCTATGGTTCTTAGTTCATATATCAGCATGACCGTATAGTCACACAAAAAAATACATATCAGCATGGCGTATTATATACATGGCGTTCTGTATGAAAGATTACCACGGCCAAGTCAACGAAAATTATTTATATATTATAACTTATGGTGCCTTTGGCAGGAGATAAAGGTGGAAAAGATAAGTGAAAAGTTTCAAGTAAAGATAAGAAGTCTAACGGGAGAAAATAAGCTAATTAACATTCTTGAAGCATTTGAAGAAATGGGTTTGAGTGTGGCTCAAGCAAGGGCTTCATGCCAAGATACATTTGCCATAGACGCAGTTGTTGTACCTCAATCCAAAGACAAGCTATGGAGTGTAGATGCTATGACCCAAACTCTGGTTAAAGCACTTATGACCCACTGTAACATATTGGAAAAATGAAACTAAAAAGATAAAAAGAAGAAGCTCTAAACAAATATATATATGTGTGTGTGTGTGTCCTTTTGAAACTCAGTTTTGTTATCTGCACACCATATGATATCCATTCTTCGATATATATCAAAGTGATTAATTGATTTAATCAGAATTTTTTTTTAAATAACTGTTAACATCAAAAGTGAATATAGTTTGTAAGTTAAACTCTTAGCATAACCATCTTCGGCCTCTCGTCTCCTCTTCAAGAAATGGACCCAAACTCAAACCTGAACCCAAACCCGAACCAGAAGTACCCGAGGTAGAGCATGATAATAATAAGTTTATGGTTAAATCGGCACCGGCTTGCGTCGTCGACGATTCTTGAGAGTCCAATTTTCTCATCAAAGAAAAAGACAACTGTCTCGGCCACGGCAGTGTTTTCCTGATGGGAGAGGATGACGAGTATTTGTTCGTCGATCTTGGCGAGTTACCGGAATGTCCGGTGGAGTTTCGTCACCGGAGTAGCGTAGTACGCATGGTATTGTTTGTATTTTGTTTTATAAGTTTCTCAAACGGTAATTAATATAATAAATCATCATAAAACTCTCTCTAGTCTCTACACTTATCATAAACAAAACAAGAAGTCATGATTATGTTTGGTAATTTCCTCTTCTATTTTCCCCTTCCCTACTCTCCACTGTTTCAGAATTTGTCTTTTCTATTTAATTTGAGGGGTTAGATTTAATGTATGTGATGCAATGAAATTATAGTTGAATAAAATGGTTGCCATTTTTATGTATATGTAAAGAGTGTTGATTTTTATTTATATTTTTCATTGATTAGTCAAGTCTCAATAGTATAAAGTTGAGAAGGGAAAGTTCATTTGTTATATCATGGGGAAATATTTTCGTATTTGTTCTGAATTTACTAAAAAGAGTAGTTACTAAGATTAGTGTCAATTTGGTACAGAGAAGAGATTTTGAGAAAATGTCTTTAAAAGGAAATAAAAATCAACGTCAATGATTTATATATAAATTTTAAAAGTGTCGATAGATAATAATACTCTGCTAGATTGATTTACCAAACAGATTGTATTTTCATTGCCTAGCATCAAAGACGTTCGTTTAAAAAAATTGTTTCTAATTTTACTTCTTTTTATTAAATGAAACCAGTGACCATGGGTTTCGAATTCAAGTTGTTTGAGTCAAATGGCAAAATATTTTATCACTGGCTAGTGGCACATTCAAACCACTTGACGCAACAATGCTAACTAATTTGACATCTAAACCCCACAGATTAATTTGATTAGAAGTTATACAAATATATTTTTGGAACTTCATCTCGAGAAACTAAAATTTGTTATCCGAAAAGCTAAAGCTTAAGAATTGGTCGTACATGATTACTTACGTAATCTTAATAAACTAGGTAATCATCTGCACCCAGTACAGAATAAAATATCTATATATGAATGTTGAAGTTATATATTTTGGTTATATATAATACAGTACGACCTCTATAAATTAATAATCTATAAATTAATAATCTCTATAAATTAATAAATTTTGCTGGTCTCAAGTTGGACCGGTGTTAAATATAACATAAATCGATAAAAATAATAAGATAATAGTATTTAAATTTTTTAATGTAAATATATAGTCTCCTTAAAATCAAAAATTAATAATCTATCTATATATAATTTTTATATAAGTACAAGATAAATATTATATTGTTGGTTTTATTTTCGCAAATATTATATAAGTACAAGATAAAAATTAGTAATCTATCTATATATTTTTTTTTATATAATTTTTAATATCTTTATTTTTCTTAACATTTCAATATATTTTGATAATATTTAGTAAAACTATACTGAAAACCACTTAACAATTTTATGAAACATAAAAATATACAAAAAATAAGATAATAAATAATATTAAAGTCAAATAACATAGAATAAAAGAATAATGTACATATGGTAAAATAAATTTTTTTCTTTGTTTTTATAAGTAAAAATATGTAAAAATACAAAAAAACTAAATAAGGAAACTTTCGTAAATTAATATCTCATTAATAAAATTTCAAAGTCCCAACATTATTAATTTATAGAGGTTTTACTGTATAGTGTATTTTTACATCAGACCACACAATCGGTTATTGAACGCTAATGATATAATCAGTTTTAGAAAGTCATGACTTAGGACTGTTCAATATGGTAAAACCAAACCGTATGAAATCAAATGAATCAAAATAAACAATATGGTTTGAATTTGGTATATATTATACAAACTAAATGAATGTGATTTTATAAAAATCATAGGATTTGGATATGGTTTGATATATAACCGAATACACTGAATAAACCTATCAAAAGTAGTAACATGTAAAGATGTATATATTTTATAGCGACGCATAGAAATTTATTTGTTATATAAGTTATTATTTTACTAATAACTTTTACCATAATTTTTTCAGTAATAAAGAAAACCTAATTTGTTAAACACTTGAAATATAATTAAGTAACAATTCATCGCAACCGAAACTTCTTATTTTTTAATCTTATTTTTTATTTTTTTATTTTATTTTAGTACTGACTAAACTGAATTAAAGATTATAAATTTGATAGATAAGAATTAGTGGAAATTTTTTTCTCATCTATACAGAAATAGAGTTTCGTGTTCAAACGAAGAAACATGATTCCGATGAACATTAAATATGAAAGAATATAAAAAAATTTCTTTCGTGCTTATGTTTTGTTTTTTATTTTTATTTTTAAATTTCAAGATTTAATTTTAATTCTAAATTTGATTATATTTTATTATATGGTAGAAGCATCTTTTATTTTTTAAGTTTTTCAGTTAAAAAACCTAAATAAACAAAAACCGACGGTATATAAACGAACTAGACCAAAGTAAATTAAGAATTTAGAATGTTAGTTGTATTGTAATAACTGAAATATCTAAAGAGAAAATATCACTGAAAGTCACTTTTCATCTTTTAATATCATAATAAGTCACATTCTTCTACAAAGACACTTCATGTCAACTTTATAGCCCATTCTTAACTGATTTAGTTTGGTTTTCAGAAAAGATTTGACTAACCTAACTACACAAGAGGTGAGATTTAACCTCAGCCACACATCTCTCATACCATTTGACGGCTAAGATCATTTAGATTTACTTTTATATTTTTCACATGAATGGTCAAGTAATTAACTTAATATCACTGGATATCTTCTTCAGTTTCAGCCCAGTTCTCCAGCCTCCAACCCTCTGAAGCAGCTCTCCTGTCCCATGGCTCCGATGGTGAATGTGTCTCGTCCGTCGTCACTCCGGCCGTCGTCACTCCGCCGTCGTCTCCTCCGTTGCAACTCCGCCCTCCTCCAGATCCGCCGCCACCTTATCTGTCTTTTCCAGCGCCATTTCAATCTCTCTCACCACAGCCGTGTTCGTCTCTCCTAGCGCAAGCTCCCTCTCCACCAGAACCACCAGATCCGCCGCCGAACAAGCACTCTTCGTTTGAAACTCTTTCTCCCGTCAAGCCACCAGAACTTCCAGATCCACCAGACGCCTCCGTCAGCCGTGCGGTTCTTATGGCCACTGTCCTTGTCTATGGGCGTTCTTTTCCTGTGTTATACAGGTTGTCCCTTTGTCAGCGTTGTTTTCCTGTGGTATACAGGTCGTATCTTTGTCAGCTCGGGAATGGGTCGTCTAACAGCTCTTGTTCAAGATCTCTGTTTATCCATTCGCTAATAGACGTCCAGGTTCACCTTAGATCCTTACTCTCTGTGTATCCATACTCTTTTGAATGGGATGCAAGGCTAGATGTGTGGGTGATTCAAGCTTTAGTTGGTATTGTACTGATGGACTTTGTGTCCTTTGGCTACATCTGTATGTCTCCTGGTTGTTTCTACTCTGCTATAGAGTGTTCGCTGTCTATTGCTTCTTGGTTTCAGATCTGTCTAACTTCTTCCAGAGTAGAATTAATGTTAATTTGCAGATTTTCAGCCAGCTGCTCATGTATAGCACTGTCTTCCTTTAGACTAGAAGATTGCTCAACATATGATTCACTCTCTGTAATGTTCAAAGGCTCAGCATCTTGGTGTCACAACGCCTCTGCTATTCCTAATGTTGTTGAGATACGAGGACGTCTCTGCAATGAGGATGCAGCTTGGGATGCCAAGGCTAAGCACTGCGACATTGGAGTCATCTTCTCGGGTGAGAATACCATGATCCTACCAAATCCCTGCGAGTCTCGCAATCATGTATCATCAGCACTCATGGCTGAAGCCATTGCTGTCTGTCTGGCGGTAGCTACTGCCGTCTACTCAAACATCCGATCCCTGGCAGTTTTTTCTGATTCTCTATCACTCATCAAGCTATTGAAGAATGGTGGATCTCAGTCTGAACTTTTCGGTATCATGTTTGATATCTATCACTACTTGTTTTACTTTGATGCTATCTCTTGTACTTTCATTTCCCAAAACTTTAATGGAGGGGCTGATCTAGTGGCAAAATCAGCTTTCTCTTTGGTTGTAATCATAACCTTAATTGGGGTGTAAACTCTTCTAAAGTAATGCATGTTTGTTTGATCAACAAAAAAATTAAGTTAATTACTTTTGATTCATCTTCCTCACCGAGACCTTTTTTATTTACAGAAAAAAAATCAAATTTGAATTCTTGTCCAGATAAAAGCTAAGTCCCTCATTGCTTACCATTTCAGAAGGAATTCGTGGTGGCCGAGTCTTCTCCGATGGATCCTTCATCAGGTATCATTCTTGTCTCAGTCATCAAAAATCTGAGATTTTGAGTATTTGGTTGTCTATTTTGTACTTTTGATTAGGTATGAATCATTCGTTGGGTTCTCGAATTATCACCGTACTTCTCTACCATTACTGTGCCGAGTAATATCCCACACCAATTATGTAAAAACAATATTTTCACATATTCATTTATCATCTTTTGTACATGTTCTTCATTGAAAATATGTTTTTCTTCTTAAAAGTTGTTCACAATTTTTTAAGTATCTAATTGTTTTCCATCTAGATTTCAAAGTTTACATTTTAACCCTATTTTTCTCCAGCTGGGTTGTTAATGCGTGGGTTTCACTTTGATTTGTTCCAATTTTGAACCAATACTTGTTCATTACAATCTGACTTAAAAAAGCTTTAAGCTTTATAAAGATTAGATTTTTTTTGTCACCAAGTTGGAGAGGAAGTTAAAGGTTTGGATACTTTTGAGATTTGATAAGTCTGTAAAAAGTTGTGGAATGTATAAATGCTTTTGGTTTATTTTGGATGGTTTAAAATTATAAGCAGTGAAAATGGGAAGAGAAGTTTTTGAGATGGTGATGCAGATAAGCTGAGACCTGGAACAATGGTTTCTTTATTGAAGGTGAAGTTATCAGCACAAAGATGATGATGCAGAGAGTAATATGTGTGTAAACATGCTTTTGTAAATGACAAAATCGATAATGCATATAGGAACTGTGTAAGGATATAGTAAAATATTGTACATGGCGATCATAGAACATCTGTGTACATGTGGATATTTTGAGTCTACATATGTCAGAAAAAAAAGTGTACACAAGTTGTTCCATGTTATCATCTTTAAGTTCTTCTGCTGAATAATAAGCATAATAAAACAAGAATGATTCATTGTATTATCACTCAACAAGATACATAGAAAGTTATCACTCAACAAGATACAAATGAGCATAGTACAATGAAATGTCACTTATCAAAATCTGTTTTTTTTTTCCTTCAAATAGAAAGTGTACATATGTATATGTGTACATGTGGATATCATCAAAACGATTTAACAAAGATATATGTACATGTGGATACTAAATTTGCTATCTATCCTGATCAAATTTGAACACATCCATGTGTACATCCAATTTCGTATACAATCAACAACATCTGGAGATTTGAAACTTTGAACAGTGTCAAATTATGAAGTTAAGGGCTGAACTGAAAACATCTAGATGTTCAAGAATTGTTTGTGCGATTATGGGAGTTTATTTTTTAAAATTAAAAAGTTTAGGGGTTAACTCATGAGACCTATATGCAACTCTAGAAGTTTTACGGCGAAAGTGATAACAATTAAAAATACAATGGAGATATCGAACTCAGCTTCGATCAAAGGTACACCAGAGATCACAACGCCGGGAGAGGAGCCACTCACGCTTCATTTTGCGACTGAATCGGCGGCCACCGCAGCGGAATCCGAGCATCAAGACCACCCCCAAGTTATTGTCACATGGAGGAGAAAGTTGTTCATGTTGATTTCGCGGCGAAGAATGAGACGGACTATGACAGATTTGCAATTTAGTTTGGCTGAAGTTTCCACTGGTCATAGAAGAGCACGAGAAGTGCGGTGAATGAAATATAATTTTCAGAAACAAAAAATTGTGTTCAAGATGTTGGTTATGAAAGATAAGAGAAAAAGAGAGAGAAAAAAAAAGAGAGAACATATCTAAAAATATACTCACTCTGTTTTTAAATAGATGATGTTTTAGAGAGTTTTTGATGTTTCAAAATAGATGATGTTTTTATATATCAATGTACCTTTTAACTTTATCTAAAACTGTGCAACCAATGATACTTTGCAGTCTCTTTTATGATTGGTTGAATAATTTTTAGTTTATATTTTATTGATATTTTAAAGATTAAAAACAATTTTCTTCATATTTATGCACAATATAAAAACTTCATCTATTGTGAAACAGAGGAAGTCTATGTTAAAATGGTTTAGTTAGAAGTTTTCTTTTAGTTAGGTATCTTTAGTTAAGAAAACTGTGTGTGTAGTAAAATGTGATCTTTAATGATAGACAAAGTCAAAAAGTGACCCACCACGTAAAGAATTGGAGCCTCACAATCACTAGCCAATATGCTTTCTCTCATATCTAAAAGACCAAAAATACTGAAACGAAACCGAACCGTTATCCGGATTGAATACCCCATGATGATACTACATAATACAATACAGACACAATTTTCCTTGGGCTATAGGTGGACTTTCGGCTTAATCTATTTCTTGATTCCTACCTCTGGTGTAATCAGCATACGATCTAAGAAGATCATCTCACCCACATAATGCAATTGTTTTGTGGTGGATCCTTTCTAAATTATTCTTGAGTCGATTTTCGTTAACAACTTATAAATAGTTAACAGAAGCCTTCGAGATGTGGTATCGTGGGACCTATTATTTTAGTGTAGAAAGGTTTGATAAATCACGTGGTATACATAATATTAATGCTGCATTAATTGGACACTATGGCTTGCATCAGATAACATATTATAAACAATTTTACTTCTGTTTTTCTCTTCTAAAAATAAATAAGATTCCTTTCTGAAGTAAATATATTTACGAAGTTTAATATAGAAAAATGTTAATTAAAAAATAAAAGAAAACAAATGGTGAGAAATAAAAGGAAGTATCGGACTAAATCTACACGTTCTTCTGCTTTCCTCTTTACACATGTGTTGTCAGGGGCGAACCCAGAATTAAATATTTGTAGGTTCAATTATAGTATTTTACCAACTGAGCTATTTATTCTTCGACAATTTCATATACAAAACAAAACTTTATCATTTTTCCGTGGGTTCAAGTGACCCCACACTTTTATAAGTGGGTCTGCCCCTGTGTGTTGTGCCCCTTCTCTTCTTCTTGTTTCCTCCTCTTTCTTCCTCAAATTTGTTTTGTTCACTTTCAGATTCTCTCACCAGTCACAAACTCCAGATTCACTCTGACGATGGAAACATTCCATCTCTTCCTTTTTTTCTCTCACTTTATCTTCTTCATGACGCACAGTGCGCTTTCGTCTGCAAACTCTAAGATTGTTGACTGTACAATGTGCACTTCTTGTGACAATCCATAGACACACCTCAAGATTGCTTTTTAGTTATGTCATTGAATCTTGACAATGTTAATCTCTACTATGAATGAATAAGCAAAGTACTCTTCGAGGAAGAAGCGAGAACTCTTTGTCTCTTGGTTGACCAAACCAAGTAATCTTGGTTACGTTTTCAAATTGCTAATCTCTGTTGTAAGAGTGATAACTCTCAACAGAAAATCTGCGTTGTATTTCGTAAGGCATAAAGTACGATGATAACTCGAAAATGTTCCAGTGAAGAAAATAAAAAACGTTACCTTTGCAAGCTGTCTTTTTAGGAATCGTTACCTAAAAATTGTTAACTCATCGACGAAGAAGAAAGCTCAGTTTTTGTATATCATATCGCCTACGTTACTTTGCACGTTAGAGTGGCTCGAGCAAGAAGGAATCTTGTGGAGAAAAATGTTTCTCTGCTTTCAGTGACGTCTAAATAGAATTGTAAGGAAAGTAACATTATCATTTAATGCAAGATTTTTTTGACATACATTCTATGCGTGTCACATATGCGTTTTTAAAAATAAGAGCTTGTCCGGAAAACAAACATTCTCTGTAAATCCCATTTAGAAAACTCTTAAAAGTACTTCTCATTTAATATATACAATATTTTTTGCGAAGAACAATGGTGCAAAACTTTTTCTTCAACCAGTGGTGATGGTCTAGTGGCATTTGAGAAAATTAAAATCCCAATGCGGCGAACTCGAATTCAAACCCCAATGGCACATAGATATGAACTATTGCTTTCAGCTGATTTGAATGCCAAAAAGAGTGTCTATCCGTAGGTTATACCTTCACCCGAAAATTAGATATGTATTTTTAATAAACTCGGGATTAACCCTTTTTGTTTAAGAAAACCTTTTTTTCAAAAAGAATGAATAACAGTGCAACGCACAACTAAACAAAGACAGTTAGGGCTGGGATTTCGGATATTCGGTTCGGGTTCGGATAGGAACCGATCGGATCTCGGGTTTTCGGATAAATGAATTCTATACCCAATGAGTACTTAGTAGATTTTGGTTCGGGTTTCGGATTGGATACCACCGGTTTCGGGTCGGTTTCGGGTTACCCGTTTCTTATGTGAATTATATAAATATTTATAAAATAAAATAATTATATACCAGTTATTTATTTATTTATTTATTTTTAAGGAAAAGTAAATAGAAATCGTATATATATTAGTAATATGTATTAATTACAAAGAAGTTGAACTATCCTAGTGGTATTACAGTTGTTGCTTTGCATATCCAACCCGGGTTTGACATTCAGAAGAAACAAATCAATGTTTTTTAAGCATAGGATTCAGGTTAAACATGTATCCGTTCGGCCATACCCATGGATAATTAACACTAATACCCATCAGATAAATTGCCTAGGATCCGAACCGAACCAAACCGAACCTATCCATTTCGGGTCGGTTTCGGTTCGGATATTCGGTTATGGATAAAAATCTCAGGCCTAAAGACAGTAATTAGTTGTGATATGATTCAAGTTACTAATAGGCCTGCCAAACTCTCTGTAATGTTTATTATTAATATGTTACCTTGTTGTTCAAAAAAAGTACGTGGACATTATCTATTTCAAATTAATAGTATTTCTGACTTTTAGAGTTTTTATTATAAAAATTATTGCGGCAGTCCAACCTCGAAGTAATTTTGTAGCATGCCTTTTCAAATGTAGAATATATTGTGATGAATATCCCTACCAAAGAAATCTAAATTTTGGCAATGATTAATATATCTACTAGCTAGTTTGTATGTACTGATACGCGCTTTATAATCTTTGGCCGTGAAATACTATGGACTAGGTAATAATCCGTGCCCTGCACGGGGTAAATGAATTTAAATTGATTATAACTTTTAATCTATAAGTATCATCAAAGTAAAAGTTATAATCATAAAATATTGCATTTCATATAATGAAAGATTAGACGAAATTTTATACGTCTATAGAAGGAAAGCTTCACTTTTATTTAAACTTTTGTTAATGGTTTTATGTATTTGAAATACAGTTCTTTGAAGTGAATCTATAAGAATAATCAAAGTCTTATATCAAATTAGTTATTAATTTAAAAAAAAAACGAAACATAGACAACAAAATAATTTCTTTCATAATATAAATTATGAATATAAGATAAAAGGAAATATATGTAATAGAATAATAAAAAATTTATTGAACTTATAGTAATGGAACTAAAAAATGAAAACCACAGCTGCTGTGAAAAATTATAAGATTGTGACCCAAAAAAAAAGAATGGTTAATAAGATAATGATGATTTGAGAAGAAAAATGTGGTGATGAAATGTGCTATCACTACCGTATTTATATATGTCTTGAAAAGAGTATAGGGTTAATCAGAATCAATAATCGCCAATCATAAATTCTTTATTTCACCAATTAATATTCAAAACTTGCACTCCAATGCATAGCTAAAAATTTCCTTAACAATTCTTGCTAATAAATTAAGGCATATAAAATTTGGATATATAATCTAACTTTCGTTTTGAATGCCCCTAATTGGAAAAATTAATGATATGTTTAAATTCCTAAATAAATGAAGATTATGAATTGATTCAGAGATTGATACCAAAATTTTGAACTTAAACGTTTTATTCACGTTTTGTAATATAAGGAAACCAAAACTGTAAATTGATTACCAAAATCAATCAATCAATCAATAATCAATAAAAATTATGACTCCATAAAAAAATCACAAAAGTTTACGGATTAAAAACCGTGTAAATATTTTAAATTTCTGTAAATCTGTGGCACAGTTATAAGTCCACTAAACCAAATGTATGATAAAGTTTCATATGTAATATAGAGTCTATAGAAATAGACGTATAAATACTTTTAA
This sequence comes from Erucastrum elatum, assembly GCA_900406325.1. Classification (NCBI taxonomy): domain Eukaryota; kingdom Viridiplantae; phylum Streptophyta; class Magnoliopsida; order Brassicales; family Brassicaceae; genus Erucastrum; species Erucastrum elatum. The sequence goes on along the minus strand of OVBX01002056.1, from coordinate 5,836 downwards.
AAACCAACAACATATACATGTAGTTTTTGAACATACAACACATACATTTAAAAACTGAATAAAGTATTAGCATTATTGACTAATAATGTAAGTTTATATAGCATAAAACATTGATAGTTATCCAATTGTATTATGACTAATATTGAAAGTAGAAACTAAAGAATGTGATTATTTGTGTAATATACTATAGTTTGTTTCGAATTTATCTAAATTTATTAAAAAAACGTGTAGTAAAACCAAAAAACAGAAACACATGCTTCTTTATGTTTTCTTTAAGAAAACCTTGTCAATAGAAAGCATGTATATATTCTATATGTTATATCATAATATGTAGATAATTTATATGCTGTTTTATTATTATAACGAAAATATATTAAAAAAAGCATAACTTCACAAAACAACAGACAATAAGGAATTTATGTTTGATCTATAATAATGATACATCTTATGTTATTTAATAATTATGAAGCATAATGCATATTATGTGAAGCTACAATTTAATGACCAATGGCAATGTATGTAATTAGTCTAGTAAGAATAGGATTTTTAACTATAGGATGTGAGGATGATTGTGGTGTTGCCACATTGGAAATGACAATATGGTTAATAATACAAGAGGATGAGGTTAGTTTATATTTGTGCTCCTCAAATAATAAGAAAGGGATTGGAGTGTTACGTTCTACTATTCTTTCCCTGATAAAACTTGCATCAGTTAACGAATAAAATCTTACATTGGAAGAACCCAATTAATAATGTAAGACCACCAACAAGTTTCATTTGGAAGATTAATGCGCAATATAATATTGCAATAATCTAAACAGACAAGTTCAAGAAAATAGCATTTGGTCTGAAATAAATAAGCTAGAAAAGATCACCACGGGATTTTTAATCCTAACCCACTGGTTTTGGATTAAAATTAAGTTCTGAATTATTGCGATTACAGTACATCAAATGATGCTTTTTAGTTTTGAATGTAAATGCAATGTAACGCATTCAAACTTCAGTTTTGAAACGATACTAATGTTTTGCTGCAGCGAAGAACATCTTATCTGATTTCATCCGTTGTAGTTTGGGCCTTGGATCCCGCTATGTTATTGGCCATTTTCCTTTTAAGAAAAGAAATGTTTCAATTTAAATCAGTGTTGGGAGTCGTTGGACTCTCTCTTTTCTCAATCTTCATTTCGTGTGTCTTACTTGACTTTCAGGAATCAAGATCTTAGAAAAGTTAAAATTATTCTTTTATTTTACTACAAGTTGTTGGGATTGTGAAATCCCATGTTCAACTCTGTATTTTCGGTTAATACGATATTGTCCTCTGTGGACCTAAAGGCAAGGTCCGCGTGGATTTACTTTTGATTTTCATTCCAAAATGCCTCATACTAATAGAGTTGGACATCTTTTTATATATTAGACTTTCTTTTGTCTAATATCCAATGTGGAACTTAGTTTAATATCTCACATTCTCCCCTCAAACTAAGGAGCACAACTCATCTCTTGTGTACTTCCTTATTGCAGGGTTTTCTTTTGAGAATGTTAGTCCCACAATATCACAGGTTTCATGATCTTTTTGACTATTCTGCCACTGACATCTCCTTATATACTAGACTTTCCTTCGTCCAATATCCAATGTGGCACTTAGATTAATATCTCACATTCTTCCCCTCAAACTAAGGACCACAACTCATCTTTTGTGTGTTTCCTAATCGTAGGGTTTCCTTTTGAGAATGTATCTTTCTTAACATCTCGCTTTTTTGAGCATGTTTCCCACAACTTCACAGATTCCATGATCTTCTGACGTTTCTGCAACATACCTTCTCTTTCTCTTCTACACGTTCTTACTTAAAGGGTATTTTGGTCTTTTTCTTGCATCTCTTCGTCAAACAGCTTTGATACCTGTTATGGTATTTTTGTGTAGGGTCGTTTAAGTACTACGGAAAACAAGAAGACTTGAATATTTGTAAGTTTTTTGAGAAGAGAAATCGAGGCAAAGAGATGTATTATTGAGTATCTTTAGCGTTACAACGTTTTGGGTGTATAAACCCTAGTTTTCTAGCCTAAATTTATAATCTCTAAGCCTCTGAATGTCGATCCCTTGTTCTAGGGTTTGGGCTCCCCGTTTATAGTTGATATATGTCGGCTTAAGGTAGGGCGAACTCTTCCATATCCGAAAAATAGAAGTTTTCCCGTAGCATAATGTCGCGAGGGGTCGGACCCTGGTTCTTCTCAGCAGGGGCTAGGCCCTGGTACCTCTTCGTGGGGACTGGACCCTGGATCTTATTGATAGATGTTGAATCCTGGAGCTTCCTAGCATAGATTGGATCTTTAAGCAGAGGAAGGACCCTGGGTCTTTCTCAAGTGAGGGTCCGGAATTCGAGGCCCTTTCGGAGGCTGGAGAAATCTTTAGCCTTGGATATTTTTCCCCAACAGTTTGCCCCTTATTCATTGATTGCTTTGTAGGAATCAAGGGATAACGTGTGATCTTGGACCTTGGTGTCATTTCTTCAAGCAGAAGAAGGGCCGTAATCTTGTTGCAACCCGAAATGAGGTTTTGGACATGATCGTTTGGACGGAATGGGCTTTAAGAAAAATAGGGATCACGGCCTGATCGCAAAGGTGCTAGGTCGGCGGAATATCTCGGAGACAATTTTGCTTTTTTTTGGAAATTTTCCGAATGAGGATTTATGACCATCTTCCCAATTTTCTTGCCTTTCCCATTTTCCTCTTTCCATTTATGCGGCAAAAATGGAAAGTCGTCCCAGATATATATTTGGATGCTCCGATGCCCTTAGATGACACGAACTTAGACTTTACCCTATCTCCTTTACCCGAAGCAGATGTCGAACGACCCGACTTTCATGAAATCGTTCCCTGCCCCCGGTGTTGGGGGACATGCCAGGCCCCGTCGCTTGTTTTGTGACCCTTTCGATTCTCCAGTCCTAGCACCTAGCGCGGTCTCGGGAGTAGACGATGAAGGGGTTCCTATGGCTCCTACTCGCCTACGTCGCTTTTGCTCCTTCAATGCCTTGAACGGAGATGAAGACGGTCCGAAATCTGACATCAAGAAAGAAGACTTGATGGAGATCCGCCGTAGGTATTCCTTGCCCGATAAGATGGGGATAAGGTGTGCGGGAGAGTTTGAACGAGCTCCTGACGGGGGAAGGGGGGAAGGGGCGAGATAGCAATCTTTGAGGCTTATTTAGAGGCCGGTCTTAGAGGAGGAATCCCTTCTTTGATTGCGGAAGTGGCATCATACTTTGGATGTTCCCCTTCGCAGTTTACACCCGTTACATGGCGCACTTTGATGGCTATTCAGGTGTTAGGAGAACTTCACAGTATTCCCTTTGGATTATCTGAAGTTCTATACTCTTACTCCTTTGTTCCCTTGTCGAGCAAGAAAGGCTTTCATCAGATATGGTCCCGTGATGGTGAACCTCTAGTAGATGAGCATCCTCGGGGTATTCGTGGTAGCTTCCCTACAAACGATTCCTTGGATAGGAGGTATGTGTTCATGAAGGTCGGCGGTGTTCACAGCTATCCTTGCTTATGGCGTCCAGTGGGTAAGTTGTTTCTATCTTTCCAGATATGAGTATCGTGTCTACTGATTTATTTTGGGTTTTTGCAGAGGTGGCTCGACCAGTTGTCCAAGCTGGTGAGACTTTGGCGAAATTGGCGCAAGGTATTCCCAGGCGCTTTCGCTGGATTCTGTTTTTGATGCATCCGATATCGCTGCATCACAACCGTATTTGGAGTAATGAAGTTCTTTCTCACTTTTTGTCTCTGCCATAGTCGTAACTTGGTGATGTCTTGATTTTCTAGGCGGGATCCCTACGGCTTCAATATTGTCAGTGTACTAGGAATATTGCAGGGCTAGACCTCAGAGGAGAAGACCTCGCGCTTCGTCTCCTTCTATCCCTTCGACAATGGCTCCTTTGGATCCGAGGGATGCTAGGGGGAATAGGTTTCCTAGCTTAGGTCGGCGCGTTCCTCCGCATGAAGAGATCCTCTTTCTACGGAGGCAGCTTCGGAAAGTGATCTCTAACCAGGCTCTTATTGTGCAAAGGGCTCGGGAGCAAGCTCGCTGGGATCTTGTGAGAGAGTGGTCGACAAGGGATGTCGGCCAACGTAGGCGGTTTGGAAGATCCGGCCGATGGGGACCTGTTGGAGGTCCCATCCGGAATTCGGAGAGCAATGAAGGTGGACTTGATGTTTTTCCTCCTTTTCGTCGGGAGCCGCATCTCTGATCAACTCGCAATACTTATGCTTTTATTGCTTTATGTCGTTGTCTTTCTTTTGGATTTTTAATGGCTTTCTTCCTTCCGAATAAGAACCCTTAATAATAATATTTATTGTTTTTTGCTTCTACTCCATCTTTTGTTTCTCGTAGACACCATTCGAAGGTTTGCTTGATCTTGATTTTTGTTTTTGGTTATGGGCCGAAGGCCGACCATAACCCTTGTGGGGAGTCATCGCCTAGGACCTGAGTCTTGTTAATGATTAGATCGAGGACCTGGGCCCTGAGGCCTTCTTTTGAACCCGGGGGTTTTGCCCACTGAACCTTGAGGTTTTGATTAGCCCGTGGATCTCGGAGCCATGGTTTAGGGGATATTCCGAACCTGGAGTTTAATACCTTAGGATCCTAAGATCTTTGGTAATTTTCCCAAGTTGGTATCATGACTTTTAAGTCTTTGATCCCGAGGGTCTTTCGGACTCGAAGGTCTCTGATTCTTTTAGGTGATCTTTACGAATCCGGATATTCCTTAAAGGCCTATTGGTTTCGATGGACCCGAAGGTTCCAAGGAACCTAGAATCATTTTGGACCCGGAGGCTTTGGACCGTGATGGCAACATTGGATCTTGAGAGATCAGAGATCCTGAGGTCGTTATGAGCCTTAAGGTTCTTGACCCGGATGTTGCGGAACCTTGAGGTTCTTTGGACCCTGAGGTCTAAGGAACCCTGAGATTATGTGGACCCTTAGGTCTATGGAACCCTGGGTTCTTTGGACCCTGAGGTCTTAAGGAACCCTGAGGTTCTTTGGACCCTGAAGTCTAAGGAACCCTGAGGTTCTTTGAACCCTTAGGTCTTAAGGAACTTTGAGGTTATGTGGACCCTTAGGTCTATGGAACCTTGAGGTTCTTTGGACCCTTAGGCCTAAGGAACCCTGAGGTTCTTTGGACCCTTAGGTCTTTGGACCAGAAGGTCTTTGGACCCCTAGGTCTTTGGACACGAAGGTTTTGGACCCTTAGGTCTTTGGACCCGAAGGTCTCTGGACCCGAAGGTCTCTGGACCCGAAGGTCTTTGGACCCGAAGGTCTTTGGACCCGCAGGTCTTTGGACCCGAATGTCTTGGACTTTTTATGCTTTTGGGGAGTCTTTTTGATCGCTCTCTGCTGCCCGGAGGCGTGCCACTTTCGATCTAAATTGAGAAGTCGCTCTGTGCTACCCGTGGGCATAGGCCATTTTCGAAAATCTCAATGCTGCACTCTACCTTCCTGCAGAAAGGTANTCAACCTAGACACACTACCTTCCACGTCTGGATAGGTATTAAATTGTTTGTGCTTAACCGGTTATTTGCACTTTGCTCCCTGCATATCAGCCGCCAGAATCTGATTACAGTACTTGGCCGTGTACGTTATGCCCCCTGCGTGTGTTTAGCTCATAGCATTTTTAACGAGTGTTTGGGTATTTGGGTAGCATTTAGTACATGGTCCCCTCATAACTCTTGGCTATAGGCCTTTACGTAGGGCCCTGTTGTGCAGACATCGGTACAGGGCTGATAAGATCCCTTCCATATCTGTCTGCACCTATGGTGAGTAGCCTCACCAGCTAGGGGGCTAGCT
>OVBX01002055.1:609-22131 GCA_900406325.1 Erucastrum elatum | reverse complement strand
TAGATAACTAACTAATGTTAATATGAACTAAGGAGAGATATTATTATATAGTTCAACACTCGGTTCCAGATGAACCAGCTAAGTTTCATTACGCACCTCCCGAATACATAATATCAGGCAACAATATTTCCTTTGCTCATTCTCCCCAATATTTTCACACAATCATTGAATTATAAGGTCACTGACCTCACGAAGTACAGGTACGTTGGACATGTCGGGGGATGTGTACAGCTTTGGTGTTATACTGCTCGAGATGCTAACTGGTTTTGGTAAGCGGCGCATAATCCTAGCAAAGCGAGCGATACGGAATGACACCGTAAAAATTGCTGATATGATTGATCCGGAATTAGAGAATAGCTATCCTCATGAAGAGGGGCTGCGCATGTGCAAGATTATAAAACAATGCCTTGAGGAAAACCCGAAGAATCGACCATCCATGCAACGGTTGCTGGATAATTTGAATGGTATAGCTCGGATCTGAGGACAATTTAACTTATAAGAATCGTAAACGCTTTCCACTATAAGACAGTTATAACATAGTAGATGTAATATATTTACTTTTGTAATAAACAAGTACGTACGGTTGTGTTTTTTTCAATGTGGTTCAAATGTTACGTGCATCTCTTCAGGCTCCAATATTTATGCGTCGACGTGGAAATCATCTTCACTTTTACCGAATGTTGTTAACAAAAGAAATGATCTACAAATCCACTCTTAGACAACACAACGAAAATATAAAATAGCCTCTGCGAAGCAATTGACAAAACGGCGTAGTATTTCTCACCATAGAATAGTTGACTTTGTCAGAAACCCGGATCACACTCGGTAGCTNCACACTCGGGAGCTAACGCGTTTACGTTGACTTGTCAAAACACAGACCAGCTTTTTTTTTTTTTTTTTTTTGTGCACACACAGACCAGCTTATTGGTTGTTTTTACTCTATTGAAGATCTAAGAAGAATGAAAATTTAAACAAAAAAACTTCTTCTTCTTCTTCAGCAGAGAGTCAGAATCGGGATGGGTAACTGTCACACACTTTTCACTGGACAACCTGATCCTACTTGATGCAGATAAATATTTATAATATTTTCAAATATTTTATTATTTATTTATTACAGATTTAGATAATTACTATTATTGTTTTAGAGTTTTTATGGTTTTTTTATATATATAGCCGTCTAGGCTAACTTTGTATTCAGATTTTGATAATTAATAAACGAGCGTTTGCTTTATATCTTGAAAGAGATTTGATTCAATTCATCTTCTTTGAGATGCCTTGTTATTGATTTGATTAAATTCATCAAAACAGGAAGTTGGTCTTAAGGAGCTATCGAAAGAAACTCTTAATCGATCCAAGAACAAGTCTCGAAGAACCCTAAATTCTTAGATCGACCGTTCACCCCTATCGTCCGCTGCATCACTACTTCAAGTAAGTATTATAAAAATCTCATTGTATTTGACATGTGTATATATAGGATATTATTTCCATTTCTAGATACTATCTATGTACAGCGGAAGAGCGTGTGAAAGTCTTCACGGTGGCGGAGCTGAGAAAAACGACTAAGGATTTTAGCAAGGTTATGGCAAATGGAGAGCGCTTTGGCAGCCATGTGAGGGGATACATCAACCCCAAGACGTTATCTCCAGCCAAGGAAGGGGTTGGCATGGCCGTCGCCGTTAAGAGATTTTACATGTTCCAGGATCTTGATCAAGATTTGCAAGATTGGCTTGTAAGTAATTATGAATTTTTAGTGTCAGATGACCACAAACATATATTTATAATTGACAAACAAAATAACCAAGTATTTGAAAGAAATAAAAATAGAAAAAAAACTCTTAGATAGGATTAAATTAAGTTTTTATTTAAAAATTAGCAGACAAAGAGGAAAATCATCAAAATGATCTTGGTAAAAAGGTAAAAATGCATATTTATTTTTTTTTGTTTGGGTTTTGTGATGATAGTTTAAGATTTAGTATATATTTAGGGGGTAAAGTTTATAGTAAGGTTTAGAATGTTGGATAGTTTAGTATTTTTATTGATTGATAAATGCTATTTTGGAGATTTTTTTTAAGACTATTTGTATGATAAAAACTAAAAATGCTATTTATGAGATTTGCTCATAATAATAATAGCTGAACATAAAGTGAGATTTTTAGATTGACCTAGAGTTTCTACGACGTAACTCTCACCCAAGCTTGGTGAAGCTCATTGGCTATGGTTTGGATCGCCGTACGTTGTTCATTGTTGCTGAATACATTCCAAACGGAAGCTTGGAATATCACATCTATAGAGGTAAAGACGTTAAGCCACAGTTTATGCAATCATCTCCCTTTTTGGCTTTGATGCTTGGTTGACGGATACATTCTCTCACAGAGACTCGTCCAAAGTCATTGCCCTGGGAGACGCGACTTAAGATATCTATAGGAGTGGCTCAGTGTCTTGCTTTCTTGCATTCTTGGAAGAAAACCAGTCTCTCTCGCAGATATCTCACTGCGTCTAAAATCCTGCTTGATTCGGTATGGATTTGCATTCTCTTTGTTAGGAATTATTGATCATTACATTTCTTAATTCTTTGATACAGAGAATTTGATCACTGACTTTCGGTAATTTAGGGTGGAAAACGTCTCTCATAACTTCTAATGTAAATTAAAAGGGTTTAAGCAAACACAAATTGGGCCTAATTTAGACACTTTTTAACTTAATGACATCTTTGAGGGTATGCAGGAGTTCAACGCTAGAGTTTCCTATTTTGGACTCAAAAACCTACCTTATATTGAAGAAGGGACACACGTCCCGTCGTTAGACTACGCACCTCCCGAATACATATTATCAGGCAACAAATTTCCCCGTGCTCCTCCCCAAAGTTTTCAAATAACCATTGAATTTTAAAGACACTGACCTTACGAGTTTGCAATTACTAAAATACAGGCAAGTTGGACATGTCGGGCGATGTGTACAGCTTTGGTTCTATACTGCTCCAGATGCTAACTGGTTTAAAAACGCGGCGCATAATTTTAGAAATACGCAATAACAAAGAAAGCATTGCTGAAATGATCGATCCGGATTTAGAGAACAGCTATCCTCTTGAAGAGGGGATGCGCATGTGTGAGGTTATAAAACAATGCCTTGAGGAAGACCCAAAGAATCGACCATCCATGCAACAGGTGCTGGATAATTTGAATGCGATAGCTATAAGACAGCTATAACATAGTCGATGTACGCATATGCGTATATACATTTCACATTTGTATCAAACAAGTGTGAATGGAATATATGTCAATAAATAACTTTATTTTTTTTTCAAATCAGATGAAAATAAAAATGTGTTTCAAAATCTCTGGATCTGTTATACAGTCAATTAAACCTCAAAGGATTTGTATTTCAAATTCCATAAACCAAAACGGACATTATCAAGCCTTTTATTACCACATTAATTGATAAAAATGTACTCATTCAAACAATTTAAACCATAAATTTATTTTTTTTCGTTTATAAGTTGTAAGTTGTAGTAACGTTAAAGAATTTTAAGTTTTAACCCAAACCTTTTTGACTCCTCATTCACTCGATACCTTCTCGGCTTATCGATCTCTTTCAAACCCTCTGAACCCTTCGACTAGATCCTCCCAAACAAAGAAAGGTTCCTCGATCTTCCTCTCACGTGGATTCCATTTTAAAAGTAAGTTTATATAAATGATAAACAACTTTAGTTAATGTAGATACAGTATACACTAAAAGATACAGAATGATCGATACACTTTATTTTTGTCTACGTTGAATATATAGAAGACAAAAATTCAACCACGACCATGGCAAATGGAGGAGGTAACGGCGGTGGTGGAAACAATAATAACAATGGAGGTGGCAACGGCGGTGGAGGAAATAATAACAACAGTGGTGGGGGCAACGGCGGTGGGGGAAACAATAACAACAGAGGAGGAGGTAACGGCGGTGGCGGAAACAGTAACAACAATGGAGGAGGCACTAGGCCGGTGGAGTTACAGCCCCACCCGGTGAAAGAACAGCTCCCTGGAATTCAGTATTGTGTCAACAGTCCTCCTCCTTGGTGTATGTTTAACAAACAAAAAATCGTTTTATTCATTTAGTTTGCTTATGTTAAAACAACTTTTGTGTGTAGCTAATATTGTTCTGGTGTTGCAGTTGAAGCGTTAGTGTTGGGGTTCCAGCACTATTTGCTGAGTATTGGCATCACTGTTCTTATTCCAAGTCTTTTAGTTCCACACATGGGAGGTGGTGATGTACGTTTTGCTCTAACTTCATTTTTATGTGTATTTATCTATTGCTTTTTCGAATAATTTCATTGTTTCTTAAGGTAAGAAGTTTATAAAACATCAAAGTCTTTCTATGCTTTTTTTTTTACAATTATTAACCAACGCCTACATAATGTAGGCTTCTATATTTTGATTTTTCAATGATGATTTTTTCTTTTAAAAAAATACATTTTGTAGCTATTTGAGTGGTAGTTTGCTTATACACGCTCGTTTTTAGTGGTATATCAGAATTATAGAATTATATAAACATGAGTATTCAACATTAAAATTTTTAAAATATTCAAATTTTAGTATATATTATTTATTTATTCAGAGTTTTGTGTTTTGACAATTTCTTCTTAATGAATTATAACATTTCTCAGGCAGAGAAGGCTAGAGTTATACAAACAATGCTATTTGTGTCTGGATTAACAACATTGTTCCAGTCTTTCTTTGGGACTCGATTGCCTGTGATAGCTGCTCCTTCTTATGCCTATATCATCCCTATCACTTCCATCATTTCCTCAACCCGCTTCACTCACTACATTGATCCTTTTGAAGTAAGTCTTAACATTAGGTTCGTCTTTTTTTCTTTCAAACTAAACTTCACTAATAAAACGGTCTGATCACATATTTTTTTTCAGAGGTTTGTGGGAACAATGAGAAGCATACAAGGGGCTCTGATTATCGCTGGATGTTTCCAAGTTCTTGTATGTTTCTTAGGCCTATGGAGAAATGTCGTCAGGTAAAATAACTAACTAATATTATTTTGCTTTACGTATTTGGAACTAATCAGACACTAAACATGATTATATTTTTGGTTGTGTGATCATTAGATTTCTAAGTCCACTCTCAATTAGACACTAAACATGATTATATTTTTGGTTGTGTGATCATTAGATTTCTAAGTCCACTCTCAATTGCTCCTTTGGCAACGTTTGCTGGACTAGGACTCTACCAAATCGGCTTCCCTTTGGTATGTTTTATATATACTCATTCTGGTTTATTATAGAAATTTATACTATTGATCTTTATGATACAAAAGTCTCTTTATCTAGATGGCAAGATGCGTTGAAGTTGGACTTCCCGGGCTGATTTTACTTGTTTTAGTCACCCAGGTAAAGCTCTAAACAATTGTTTTTCCTTTTTTTATTCAAATAACTACACATGATTATATAAAACAAACTTCCATATTTTTCTTTGTGGAATGTAGTACTTACCTCGCCTTCTGAAGATGAAGAAAGGGGTGATTTGGGACGGATCAAGATCTGAGCGTTATGGGATGATGATATGCATTCCATTAGTTTGGTTGTTAGCTCTGCTACTTACATCAAGTGGTGTATATAACCATAAGTCTCAAATTACTCAAATCAGTTGCCGTACAGACCGTAATGGTCTTATCACCAACACTCCTTGGTCAGTTTTTCTACTTGAATGTTATATTTTTTGGCGATTTCACGATTTAGTTATTCAACTTTTTGTTTCTTATGGATTATAATAGGATATACTTACCATACCCTTTCCAATGGGGAAGCCCAACCTTCCACTTTACTGATTCTTTTGCGGTTATGGCTGCCTCTTTGGTCACTTTATTTGAGGTTATTCTTTCATTTCCATATGAAATTGATAACTTGTGAAATATTTAGTATTGAGTAATCAATATCAAGGAAACACAAAGCTTATTTTACTAAGATAATGGAGAGTGTGTCAAATGTTATTGCAGTCGACGGGTTTGTTCTATGCATCTGCAAGATATGGAAGTGCGACACCGATCCCCCCATCAGTTATTAGCCGTGGTACTGGCTGGCTGGTTAGTCTAAGAACAACTTAATTAGTTGCATTTTTATCATTTTTATTATAATTTTTATATGAATATCTTGTAGGGAGTTGGAGTATTACTCAACGGCATGCTTGGAGGCGTCTCAGGGATCACAACATCATCGTAACGAACCTCATTTTCAAATTAAATTTTAATTTATTTCTTGAGAATTTATTAAGTATTAATTATGGTAAACGCTTATTATTATATGGTTAACGTTAATGTTAGAGAAAATGTTGGACTTTTGGCCATGACTAAAATTGGGAGTCGAAGAGTGATACAAATTTCAGCTGCATTCATGATTTTCTTCTCCATTTTCGGTATATATACCTTTTGCTATAAACTATATCTTCTTATGTAAAAATGAATTTGCCGGATATTTTTTAGTTTAGTTTCTTATTTTATTTATCAAAATGCAGGTAAATTTGGAGCTTTTTTCGCGTCCATACCATTACCAATCATGGCGTCCGTTTACTGCATGGTCTTGTGTTTTGTGTGTAAGTCTCTTCATCACATCACACTTTTACATACTATCAAAATTAAGATTACATTTTCATACAATATATGTGCTTTGTTTACCACTAAATATAAGTTCAAACTTAATGTAGCTTCTGCGGGCATTAGCTTTCTACAGTTTTGCAACCTCAACAGCTTCAACACCAAATTCATTTTGGGATTTTCATTTTTCATGGCTATTTCAATCCCTCAATACTTTAGAGAATACTATAATGGAGGTTGGCGGTCTGATCATCACTCGAACTGGGTCAGTACATTTCCTTATACACTTTATGAAAAGAATTAAAACATACTTATAATTTGTTGCTTTTCTTAAATTATATACGAAACAGTTGGAAGACGTGATAAGGGTGATATTCATGTCACATACAACGGTTGCGGGAATGATAGCAATAGTGCTTGATTGCACATTGTCTCGTGAGAGCGATGAAGCCAAGAAAGATTGTGGACTAAAATGGTGGGAGAAGTTTCGACTATACAATCTAGATGTCCGAAACGATGAGTTTTACGGTCTACCTTGCTGCCTCAACAAATTCTTCCCTTCTCACTGAAACTATCACAAAATGTATTTCTTTGTAGTCTTTTTTTGCCTTTAGAATATTTGATTTCTTCTCATGTGTCTCCCTAGAATTTTATAGCCTTTGTTATATTTTTCTTACATTTTATTTAGCTGGTTACATATCTATCTTTAATATGCTATAATAGTTTGTTCGGTAATTACTAAACAACGTTCCAAACATACTTAAGTTACACTCAACAATTTCAGTTCAAATACATTAAACGTAATATTTTATAAAAAGTAAAAACAAAACAAGACTATAATATAAGAAAATATTTTTATTTTATTTATCCTAAAATTTTATAAACATAATTTCGCTTAATAAACTAATACCAATGGAAAAAAAACTAATACCAATGATTAGAGAAAGAGTTATTCTTGGGGTAGAGAAACACACATTTTTGTAAACTGGAGAACATAGATTGGGTTTTGAACAAAACAAAGAAGTTGTTGGTTCAATTCATAGGCCCAGTGGGCGTTTAGGGTTTTAAAACTGTAGTTATCATTAGGCGAGGAAGAATAGGCGCGTAACGGCTGATTATTTTATTAACTTCAAATCAGAAAAGGAAATTGACTGAAACGGACCGGACGTCAAAGTGTCAGATATCACTCTGACACTACTCAAATGATCTGACAACTGTTCAAATCGTTAGTTTTCTTTTCATTTCTTTTATTTATTTTTTCTTATTTCTGATATAGAAAATTCGAACAAGATCATAGAATCCCGCTCCTCCTCCTCCCCCTCCTCCTATTTCAACAACCCTTAGCCATTGGAGATTGGCAATTTCGATCTTCATGATCTGAAGGTATCATCACTTCTCCACGTTGTCTGAAGTTTATAGATCTGTTAGATTGTTCTGTTTCATGATTGATCTATGTTTTCAGACAGTGACACTCTCTTGCTTTCTCTCTTCTTCATGTTATTTTCGTGGGATGGTTAAAAAAACATGATCAATAGTTTTTGGTTACAACTACATATGATTGTGTCCAAGGATGAGAAACATTTGTGATGATCTAATATCTCAATTTAACTCTTTTTAAAAAAAATAATAATATGTTTACGTTCTGCAGGCTTGGCATACCTGTGGAGGGTTTTCAAATAATAAAATCATGCGTAGAGGTTCTTCAATGCAATCTAAGGCTAACAAAGAAACAATCTCTACTGCGAAAACTGGACAAGAGAATGTGAGAGTCACTAGATCACGAGCGAAGGCCTTAGGAGCGTCGATATCTCCATCGAAACCCACTTTTAAACAGGCACCAAAGCTTAAAAAACGAATGGCATTAGATGATATAAAAGTTTGTCAACATAAGAGACGTTCGGTGCTCAAGGATGTGACTAATACTTTGGCCTGTTTGGATGGGAACAATGCTAAGGTAACGATTCCTTAGAAGTACCTTCTTATTGATATAGTGATGTGATACGTATAATGTGATAATCATCCAAGATCTAGAGACGTGTTGGTGTTTTTAATTGTGTTCTTGGCTATTTAACATATAACGTGACAGGCTAGCAAGAGTGGCAGAGATGTGGATGTTGAAAAATCAAAATTAGCAGAAGATTTGTCAAATATTAGGATGATTGAATTTGCTAGAAACTCCGAAGATGGAGATCAAAGTAAGAAACTGAACTAAATAATCCAAAATGCTGAAAAAAATATAATTAACCATATATCATATTTTAGAACATATCAGAGAATCATATTAAATGAAGCACATACCAACTCTATGTTTCTCAAATATTTACTCTGAATTTTGCAGAAGACATATTTGATGTCACAGGCCATCTCAAGTCTGTAGATATTGATTCCAATGACCAAGATCCTACGTTTTGTAGCTTATATGCTGTAGATATGTATGACAGTTTTCATGTTGCAGAGGTTTGAACTAAAATGATGTCTTACTTATATCTTTCCACTAGATGATAACATACCGAGACTCTGTTTTTTTGTTGTTGGTAAAGCTTGATCAAAGACCTTCAACTAGCTACATGGTGCATGTCCAGCGAGATATCGGTCCAAGCATGCGTGGGATTCTCATTGATTGGCTTGTGGAGGTATTAAACCAATGTGGAGCAAGAACTTGAAAGTGTACTACTACTACTTCAAAGAATGTGCTAAGAGTAAGAACCTCTGTTAATAATGCTACTTCTTGCAGGTTTCTGAAGAGTTCAAGCTGGCTTCAGATGCACTTTACCTTGCAGTGAACCTTATTGATCGGTTCCTGTCCAAGAATTACATTGACAAACGGAGGCTACAGCTTCTTGGTGTCACTTGCATGCTAATAGCCTCGTGAGTTCCCCCACTTCTAACATTAACTTTTGCAATTAGTGTAAAAATGTCAGCACAAGTGAATTAACTGAGACATTTTTCTTGTTGAGCCTCTGAAGGAAGTATGAAGAGATATGTGCACCAAGGCTAGAAGAGTTTTGCTTCATTACAGACAATACATACACAAGACTAGAAGTAGTGGCCATGGAGACTCAAGTTTTAAACTTCCTGCACTTTCGGTTATCAGTTCCAACCACCAAAACGTTTCTCAGGTAAAAACACTAAACGCTACATTTACTTTCAATATAAAACAGTATGTAATACAAAGTCATTTTCTTCTTCTGTTTCAGGCGGTTCATTCAAGCAGCTCAAGCGTCTGATCAGGCTCACCACATTGAGATGAAGTCGTTAGCAAACTATCTTGCAGAACTGACTCTTGTGGAATATAGTTTTCTAAGGTTCTTGCCGTCTTTAATTGCTGCCTCAGCTGTTTTTCTAGCAAGATGGACACTAGACCAATCTAAGCATCCTTGGGTGAGCTCACATTTACTTTATTATTAAGAGAGAAGATAGTTTTTCTTATGTGAATGTTATTGCTTACAGAACTCAACTCTACAGCACTATACCAGATATGAGACACCAGCTCTTAAGAACACAGTGCTTGCAATGGAGGATTTGCAGCTAAACACCAGTGGAAGCACCCTTGTTGCTATAAGGAACAAGTACAACCAAGAAAAGGTATATTTTAGTTGGTTCATATCTCCTGAGTGTTTAAGAGAGTGGAAAAAACTAACAATGAGTTTGGTCTTATTCTGTTTACAGTTTAAAAGAGTGGCAACACTAACATCTCCTGAACGTGTCACAACACTCTTTTCTAGATGAAACTAGGCGGTTGAATTCTCCTGATGTGACCAAAAGACATAGCTTACGGCAAAACCAAGTCAGTAAATATCTCTGGCTTCAGCACTTGCATCAGGTGACATCACTTTGGGTCTCTTCTTCAGTGGTGGAATAGTTTATGTAAGTTGTGCTTCTAGGCAATGCCATCTCATGTGAAAATTGTAAAACTAAATATGATTTTGACTCATTGAGATAGTCTCCTTGCCTTAAAAATATAAATATTTTTTAAAATGTACTTCAAGATATTGAAAGATTCAGTGCAAAGTCTGAAAGTCATGTCAGGATCTGAATGATGTATGTTCTTATGCTACAATTCTACATACATATGAACATGTAAAAATTGTAAGATAGGGGAATGGTGTAGTCGTAACTACATATAACACAAGTAATTTATTGATTCTTAGAATACCTAGATTAGTTGTCTTCTTGAGATCGTTGAGAGTCTGGCACTATCCAAGAACAAGGGTTTGAGTTTATAAAAAGCTCAGAAAATATTATTAATCAAAGTCGTGACCTTACAACACCTAGGCATCGACTATATATATGAAAGCAAAACACCAATGCTGATTCGAAAAAGGAATTATAACTCTTCCTTATCGATAAATAAAAAGGAAACATAAAGCTTTAAGTAAAACTAGGTAGATAAGGAAACAAAGAAAACCAAAGCCGATATGGAAAAGGATGTAGGCTGCAACAGGGACTTAACAAAGCAAGTAGTTCAGCTCAAACCATGGCAAGACTCAGTACAAAGTCATGTCAGGACTTGACTGCTGTCTTTTCTGATAATACAAATATTTATTACATTCCATAAGAAAAATATTTATTGAGTT
This sequence comes from Erucastrum elatum, assembly GCA_900406325.1. Classification (NCBI taxonomy): domain Eukaryota; kingdom Viridiplantae; phylum Streptophyta; class Magnoliopsida; order Brassicales; family Brassicaceae; genus Erucastrum; species Erucastrum elatum. Next base: position 10,969 of record OVBX01002055.1, on the reverse strand, counting down.
TGAGCTTTCAAAACGATATCCCAGAAGATGTAAGTACCTGTGGTGTAACTCACAGGGCCAAGATAGAGCATATAGCTTGTATGAAAGTGAGGATGAGGAGAAGCACAGCAGCCACAACAGATGCAACTGACCAAGGATTTTGGAAATAGTCACGTCTCAGAACCGCCTTCCACCTGTTCCATGGTGTGTCGCAGTAAGCGTGTAGGTCCTCAGATAGGCTCTGAAAGTGATATTCTGTACTAATAACCTCTTGGCGGAGGCTACTGAACAACTTCGAAACATCTTCTGCGTTTCCAAGACGGTTCACAAAGATCCCACTGCGGATGAGTAAGTCAGCACCTGCCGAGGATCGAATGAAGGAACTGAGCAGTATGATGTAATCGAGGAAGATCTTATCTGAGAAATGGCACTGTTCGAACACAATGATGTTTCTGTAGAGGGGTTCCGTGAAATCATCGATGGCGATAGTAGGAATCTCCAGCACTCCATCAGCAAATTTAAGATCAAGAAAACAACTAGTGGTCTCTGCTGGCTTGAATTTAACACCAGCATTGAGAAGGTCCGTTGCTTCCGGTGCATCCAAGAACTTCAACGTCGTTTCTTCCACTTTCATTGGAACCTTTGGCAGATAAGAAGACCTTAAAGAGTCAACAAAATGATCTGGCGGCTCTGATTTTAAGTTTGCAACATCAATGTTGTTGATGAAACGTCTGAAGAAGTGATGAATAATCTGTATGACTGAACCTGTTCCTTGTTGGTAGGCAGCAGACAAGAGATCAAACAAACTCTTCACCACAAAATGGGGTAGCTGGTTTTCTATCAAAACAATGTCACGAACCACGTCGTCCAACATCCATGGCTTCCTATATATGCGATCGTTCTTGCCTATGAGGTGAGGATAACTATTCCTCAGAATAAGTTCAACCAAGAAGCTCCCATCCACAACTAACATTTTCACAAACTCATCGCTGTTAAGTTCCACATCTTCTGCGTAACAACTCCTAGCATTCTCTTCCCACTTCCTTGCAACTCCAACAAGATGCTCTAAACTAAAGCTTGTTTTAGTTTTACGGAGAAAGGTCTGCAAGTACCTGTATTTGTGCTCTTCCATGTCTTGGAGCTCTTCTTTACCGTGATGAAACGGACCAATAGACACAAGCCGAGGTGAATATGCATCAGGGTTGAGCCTGCGGAGCTTATTGGGTACCTTGTAGATACAACAATTGCTTGAAAGAGAAGGCAGAGATTCCAGCTTTGCTTTGATGGAATCTGCAAGGGAACCTGCACCTTCACTCCTCATATCCATAACCTTTAATGTCACAGAAGCGTTTAGAGACGTATTAAAGAAACAGAAAAAACAGAGCAAATCTAGAGAGAAAGAGAGAGAGTAAGTTGAGAGGAATCCACTGAGAAGAAGATATATACAGATTGTGTTAGTTAACTAAGTAAGCACAGTAGTAGACTTTTCAGAAGTCATGTTTCTCACGTGTTCTTTGGACTTTGGGCGTATGTTCGTTTGAAAGGAAGAAACGGAGAAAGACGTTAGGCCCTGCCAAGAGTCAGAGAGTGGTTAAAGCGGCAATAACTCTTTGGTTTTTCTTTTGAACAAGTAGAAGAAGTTAGTTGAGGGCATATTTAGAGCACCACCACCAACAACGATTTGTCCCAACGCAATTAAAGCATCTCTAGCTAACATATCAGCCGTTGTGTTCCTCTCCTCTTACGAGGGATCCACACAAAACAAACAAACTCAAACGCAGAAATAAATGGCTAAAATATCTGAGAGAAAAGGAGAGTGAAAAAGAGGTGAGTGATAGTTTCAGTGCATCCACATCTCTTACACTGAGGGTCAATAAGGATATGTCGTTCAAGTAAACGTTCTCCGACCGGTAAAGCTCTCTTCAGGACTATCCAAGAGAAGATCTTTACTTTTGGCGCGCAGTCAAGGTTCCATAATAGCCGGACTTAGCAATAATTCAAAGGCCTAGTTTTGACAATAAAAAATCATATAACAAGGGTTATCGTTTAAAATAACGACCCATATTTTTAGAAGAAAATATATTAAGCCTGATCTTTAATCTTTTCACTGCATTTTCTATTTTTTATCGCAACGGTCGTTTTATTATCAAATTTGGAATAGTGTGAGAAATTGTACCGGAATAAAGCAATCAATGTTATACAATTTCTTATAAAAAGATTTTGTAATCTTAGCTAATAAATCTGAATCAACATTTTCAGAATGAGAATGAAACACAACAATGAAATTAGTAAATCTATTTTTTGATCTTGACTGTTATTTTAATTAGCCGGAAAAACTTGATAATACTTCTGCTTCTTAAATCATTAAAATTAGATCTTTACAATCGGTACCAAATAGCTGACACGTCGACAGTTATATCATGTATTTCATATCCCAAAGAGGTGATTCAAACTTCGCATGTAAAGATAAAACTCTTCTCCTTTGGTTTCCGGCTCCCATAAGCTTGATCAAAGACCTTCAACTAGCTAAGCTATATGGTACAAATACAACGAGATATCGGTCCAAGCATGCGTGGGATTCTCATTGACTGACTTGTGGAGGTATTAAACCAAATATGTTATACCTTTACTTGAAAACATAATACTAATTCAAAGCATTTGTTAAGAGTAAGAGCTACTAGTGTTAATACTTCTTCTTGCAGGTTTCTGAAGGGTATAAGCTGGCTTCAGATACACTTTACCTTGCAGTGAACCGATCGGTTCTTGTCTAACAATTACAAGGAGGCTACAGCTGCTACCTGCTAGTGTAGCTGTAAAATGGGTGGGCTGACCAGTGGTTATCCATGTCTAAATATAAATGGATATAATTTGGTGACACCCATTTGTCAAAGTGGATTATAAATGGACAAAAATCACAAGACCAACGGACAATGTGCGTTAGTGGATTTGGACTATATGGACGCGGTCGATCCAATATTCCAATGGTCACAAAAGATAGGGTTTCTAAAATTTGTTTTTCATTCCACCAAAAGTGCAAATCGAATTCTTCTGTTGAAATTGGGAGAATCAAAATCTTAAGTTTTCCCGCCAAAACCGTAAAATCAAGTTTTTATGTTAAAACCGGAAATTTGAATTTTTATGTCAAAAACCAGAAAATCGAATTTCTCCACCAAAACCCCAAAATCAAGTTTTCCTATAAAATCAAGTTTTTTCATCAAAACTGTAAAATCGAATTTTCATGCCAAAATCGCAAAATCTTTTCACACTGAAACCACAAATTGAAGTTTTTCCGCCAAAAAAAAAAAAAATCAACCGCAAAATCGAGTTTTTCCACCGAAACCGTAAATTCGAGTTTTTCGCCAAAACGGTCAAATTAAGTTTTCCCGCCAAAATATCAAAATTGAATTTTTTTTTAAAAAAAACTGTAAAATTGAGATTTCCCGCTAAAACCGTATTATTGAGATTTGCCGCCAAAACGTAAAGTCGAGTTTTCCCCTGAATTTTTCTGCCAAAATCAGAAAATCAAGTCTTACCATCAAATCGGAAAAATTGAGTTTTTCTTTTCCAAAATCGAGTTTATAGGCATATAAATTGAAATTTAAAGCATTACAGAAGTATGATCATTATGCTTTAACCGGGTTACTCTAATTCACCTCTTAGAAAGAAAAGAAAATTTCTTATGTGATCCATTATGAATGCATGACAATCCATGTAAATATCAATGTTAGTGGTTTTGGTCATCAATAGACACGGACAGTCTCTGTCCATAAACAATAAATGGACAAACGGATATGGGCTACTGGGTGTGCCCAATTTACAGCTCTAGCTGCTTGGTGTTACTTGCATGCTAATAGCCTCGTGAGATTCTCACTTCTAACATTCACATTGCAATGATTTTAGCACCAGTGAATTAGCTAAGTCATTCTTCTTTGTTATGTCTCTGAAGAAAGTATGAAGATTGTGCACCAAGGTTAGAAGAGTTTTGTTCCATTACAGACAATACATACACATGACTCGAAGTAGTGGCCATGGAGACTCAAGTTTTAAACTTTCTGCACTTTCGTTTATCTGTTCCAACCACCAAAACATTTCTCAGGTAAAAACACTAAACGCTACATTTACTTTCAATCTAAAACAGTATGTAATATAACGTCATTTTCTTCTTCTGTTTCCAGCGGTTCATTCAAGCTGTCCAAGCGTCCGATCAGGCTCACCACATTGAGATGAATTCCTTAGCAAACTATCTTGCAGAGTTAACTCTTGTTGACTATAGTTTTCTAAGGTTCTTGCCGTCTTTAATTTCTGCCTCAGCTGTTTTCTTAGCAAGATGAACACTAGACCAATCTAAGCATCCTTGGGTGAGCTCGCATTTACTTTATTATTAAGAGAGAAGATAGTTTTGCTTATGTGAATGTTATTGCCTACAGAAATCAACTCTGCAGCACTATACCAGATATGAGACGCCTTCTCTTAAGAAGACAGTGCTTGCAATTGTTGAAATAGTGCCTTGAATCTGAGAGTTGCCATAGATCGGACGATCCAGGTGTCATGGATCAGGCGTAGCTAACACGGAGCAGGAGCATCGATCGATGGACATGTTGTCGCATCGATCGATGGGCTGGAGAATCGATCGATAGACATGTTGTCGTATCGATCGATACACAAGCCAATCCGAGAAATATGGAAAGTTTCATTAAACGTTTTCATATATATACTGTTAGGGTTTCACCATATTCTGTATGCAAAGGTGTATTCTGAAAAACTTGCCTCCATCAATAAAATACTCTCTTTGCCCGTGGACGTAGCCGTTAGGGGTGAACCACGTTAAATCTATGTGTCTTTCTTTATTGTTCATTCATCTGTTAATCTACATCTTCTCACACCCGTCACAACAAACTGGTATCAGAGTTTCGGGTTGAATCTGGTGAGAAGATGTATGGAATGAACTTTAAGATCGACAAGTTTACTGGAAGGGACAGTTTCAGCCTCTGGCAGATCAAGGTGAAGGCGTTGCTGAAGCAACAAGGTCTTTGGGCACCGTTGTCAGGGAAGAAGGTTGAACCTGTTACAGTTGAGATGGAGGTTACTGAAGAAAAGGCGTACTCAACAATTTTGTTGTGTCTGGCAGATGAGATCATCATCGAGGTTTCTGGTGTTGATACTGCAGCTGGTTTGTGGTTGAAGTTAGAGAGTCTATACTTCTGAAACAGCGTCTTTTCACTCTGAGGATGCAGGAAGGTACAGAACTCCAGGATCACCTTGATAGTCTAAATTCCATTATGTTAGATCTGAGGAATATAGATGTTAAGGTGGAGGATGAGGATGCGGCGTTGATTTTATTGGTTTCACTACCAAACTCATATGAGAACTTTGTTCAGTCATTCATAGGGAGTAAGGATACAGTGAGCTTGGAGGAAGTCAGGTCGGCACTTCACAGCAGGGAGTTGAGACACAAGGCATCAGGTTCTGGTACAGATGACCAAGCTTCTGGGTTGTTTGTAGGTGGTGGAAAGAACTATGGGAAAGACATGAGGTCTNACAGAAGGTCAAAAGACAAAAGGTCATTCTCAAGGGGTCCTAAACCAACTGATATTTGCAATTATTGCAATGAGAGAGGACATTGGAAATCAGATTGTCCTAAGAAGAAGCAAGATGATTCCGCTGCTGTAGCAGAGAATGAAGCTAAGTCTGATGATGATATTGCTCTAGTAGCTCATGGAAATACACATTCTAGGGATGTGTGGGTTCTAGACACAGGAGCATCTTATCATATGTGTCCAAGGAGAGAATGGTTTTCAGAGTACACAGAGGTACTTGACAGCAAGATTAAGATGGCAAACGACTTTGTCTGCAAGATTGCTGGGATCGGCTCAATCAAGCTCAGGACACATGATGGTAGACTCTGCACATTGAACAAGGTTAGGCATGTTCCATCAATGACGAAGAATTTGATATCCGTGAGTCTTCTGGACAGTAGAGGGTTCAAATATTCGGGTGGCGATGGAGTTATGGATGTCTACAGGGGTTCAGATGTGGTTCTGAGAGATTTCATTCATGATACTCTGTATTTGCTGGAAGGTTCTACAGTTTTAGCAAATAGTCTGGAATTATGTTCATCAGAGTTCAATCAGTTTTGTAAGGATGCAAGAGCTACTAAGCATCTTACAGTCAGGGATACACCACAGAAGAATGGTGTAGCAGAGAGGGTTAACAAACCTTGTATGAGAAAGCGAGGTGCATGCTTTCAAGTGATGGTTTGGAGAAGATTGTATGGGCTGCATCAGAGGGTTTCGACAAACAGGTGGAGCTGCAGCATCGATCGACATCGGATGGTCAGCATCGATCGACATCGGATGGTCAGCATCGATCGACATCGGATGGTCAGCATCGATCAACATCGGATGGTCAGCATCGATCGACATCAGATGGTCAGCATCGATCAATGTCGAATGGTCAGCATCAATCGATATCGGAAGAAGAAATCGAACGATCGTTGACAGACGAGCAGCCAGAGTCTTCTAATTCCAGAGATCAACGTGTTGGATCTACAAAACGCAATATTGCTAGAGACAAGCCAAGGAAAGTTGATGACATGCCACCAGAGAGATATTTGTTTGAAAATATGGTGGGTTATGCACTACAGGTTGCAGAGGAAGTGGATACTTGTGAGTCATCTACTTACATAAGGTTTACTGCAATGGGAGCTGAGATGAGATCTCATGAAACGAATCATACATTGGATTTGGTCACATTGCCATCAGGGAGAAGGGATGTTACATGAAAGTGGGTCTTCATGATTAAGGATGGAGCATCATCGACAAAAGGAGTTAAGTATAAAGCTCATATTGTTGCAAGAGGTTTCAGTCATAGACAGAGAGTAGATTACATTGAGATGTTCTCACATGTGGTCAGAGATATTTTCATCAGAGTGTTGCTAGCGCTGGTAGCACGTCAGGACTTGGAGCTGAAGCAATTTCATGTGAAGACAGTGTTTCTTCATGGAGATCTAGAGGATGAGATACATGTGACTCAGTCGGATGGTCTTCGAGTTCCTGGAAACGAAGACTATGTATGTAAGCTTCACAAGTCACTTTATGGACTTAAAGAGTCTCCCAGGCAGAGGTGCAAGAGGATGGACAGCTATATGGTCAGTTTGGGCTATGACAAGAGTCTTTATGACTGTTGTGTCTACATGAGCAAGGTGGAGGATATTTTATATATTTGTTTGGTGTTGTATGTAGATGACAAGATGATAGCTGCCAAGAAGATGTGTGATGTTCAGAAGCTGGAATAGCTGCTGAATTCTGAGTGTGAGAAGAGGATTGAAGTGAAGAAGGTAGGAACAGCTGATAATCCTGCAGATATGTTCACTAAGGGCGTTCCTCACAGCAAGTTCAAACATTGTCTTGATTTGCTGAATATCTCAAGCTGTTAAAATCTGGTCTTGAGGGGCATCTGGCCCTGAGGGGCATCTGGCCCGGTGGGGCATCTGGCTCGAAGAGAGCGTCTGGACCTAAGGGGGCATCTGGCTCTGAGGGGGCATCTGGCTCTGAGGAGCATCTGAGTCCGACGGGACATCTGACATCTGAGTTCTACGGAACATCTGAGGCAAAGAGAGAGTCTGGTACATCTGTTGAAATAGTGCCTTGAATATGAGAGTTGGCATAGATCGGACGATCCATGTGTCATGGATCAGGCGATAGCTAACACGGAGAAGGAGCATCGATCGATGGACATGTTGTCGCATCGATCGATGGACATGTTGTCGCATCGATCGATGGGCTGGAGAATCGATCGATAGACATGTTGTCGTATCGATCGATACGCAAGCCAATCCGAGAAATATGGAAAGTTTCATTAAACATTTTCATATATATACTATTAGGGTTTCACCATATTCTGTATGCAAAGGTGCATTCTGAAAAACTCGCCTCCATCAATAAAATACTCTTTTTGCCCGTGGACGTAGCCGTTAGGGGTGAACCACGTTAAATCTCTGTGTCTTTCTTTATTGTTCATTCATCTGTTAATTTACATCTTCTCACATCCGTCACAACTGCAATGAACGATTTGCAGCTAAACACCAGTGGAAGCACCCTTGTTGCTGTAAGGAACAAGTACAACCACGAAAATATATATTTTAGTTGGTTCATATCTCTTGAGTGTTAAAAGAGAGCGGCAAAACTGACAATGAGTTTGGTCTCATTCTGTTTACAGTTTAAAGGAGTGGCAACACTAACATCTCCTGAACGTGTCACAACACTCTTCTCAAGATGAAACCAGGCGTTGAATTCTCCTGATGTGACCAAAAGACATAACTAAAGGCAAAACCAAGTCAGCACATCTCTCTGGCTTCAACACTTGCATCAGGTGACATCACTTTTGGTTTCTTCTTCAGTAGTGGAATAGTTTATGTAAGTGTTGTGCTACTAGGCAATGCCATCTCATGTGAAAATTGTAAAATCAAATATGATTTTGACACATTGAGATAGTCTCCTTGCCTTAAACATATATTTTTAAAAGAATGTATTTCTAGTCCCCTTAACAAAGCAAATAGTTCAAGATATTTCAAGATTCAGTACAAAGTCATGTCAGGATCTGAATGATGTTTATTCTGATGCTACAATTCTACATACATACGAACATGTAAAAGCTGAACAAGACATAATTTTGATACATTGAGATAGTCCCCTTAACAAAGCAAGTAGTTCAGCTCAAGCCATGGCAAGACTCATTACAAAGTCATGTCAGGACTTGACTGATGTCAGTTCTGATAATACAAATATTTATTACATTCCATAAGAAAATTCTTTATTGAGTTTCGGCTCCTAAATGATATCCAGAAGATGTAAGTACCTGTGGTATAACTACTCATAGGGCCAAGATAGAGCATATAGCTTGTATGAAAGTGAGGATGAGGAGAAGCACAGCAGCCAAAACAGAAGCAACTGACCAAGGATTTTGGAAATAGTCACGTCTCAGAACCGCCTTCCACCTGTTCCATGGTGTGTTGCAGTAAGCGTGTAGGTTCTCAGAGAGAATCTTAAAGTGCAATCTTGTACTAATAACCTCTTGGCGGAGGCTACTGAACAACTTCGAAACATCTTCTGCGTTTCCAAGCTGGTTCACAAAGATCCCGCTGCGGATGAGTAAGTCAGCACCGCCAGAGGATCTGATGAAGGAACTGAGCAGTATCATGTAGTCTAGGAAGATCTTATCTGAGCAATGGCATTGTTCGAACACAATGATGTTTCTGCAGAGGGGTTCCGTTAAATCATCGATGGTGATAGTAGGAATCTCCAGCACTCCATCAGAAAATTTAAGATCAAGAAAACAACTACTGATCTCTACTGGCTTGAATTTAACACCAGCATTGAGAAGGTCCGTTGCTTCCGGTGCATCCAAGACCTTCCACGTGGTTTCTTCCAGTTTCATTGGAACCTCTGGCAGATAAAAAGACCTCAAAAAATCAACAAAATGATCTGGCTCTGATTTAAAGTTTGCAACATCGATGTTGTTGATGAAACGTCTGAAGAAGTGATAAATAATATGTATGACTGAATCTATCCCTTGTTGGTTGTCAACAGACAAGAGATCAAACAAACTCTTCACCACAAAAAAGGGTAACTGGTTTTCTATCAAAACAATGTCATGAACCACATCGACGATCATCATTGGCTTCCCAAATATGCGATCGTTCTCGCCTATGAGCTGAGGATAACGATACCTCAGAATAAGTTCAACCAAGAAGCTCCCATCCACAACTAACATTTTCACAAACTCATCGCTGTTAAGTTCCACGTCTTCTGCGTAACAACTCCTAGCATTCTCTTCCCACGTCCTTGCAACTCCAACAAGATGCTCTAAACTAAAGCTTGTTTTAGTTTTACGGAGAAAGGTCTGCAAGTACCTGTATTTATGCTCTTCCATGGCTTGAAGCTCTTCTTTACCGTGATGAAACGGACCAAAAGAGATAACCCGAGGTGAATATGCATCAGGGTTGAGCCTGCGGAGCCTATTGGGTACCTTGTAGATACAACACTTGCTTGAAAGGGAAGGCAGAGATTCCAGCTTTGCTTTGATGGAATCTACAAGGGAACCTTCACCTTCGCTCCTCATATCCATAACCTTTAATGTCACAGAGGCGTTTAGAGACGTATTAAATAAACAGGAAAACAAAGCACAACTAGAGAGAAAGAGAGAGCAAGTTGAGGAATACTCTGAGAAGAAGATATACAGAGGCAACGTTCTTTTGACTTCGCGCGTACGTTCCTTGGAAAGGAAGAAACGGAGAAATTCGTCGGGCCCTGCCAAAAAGAGAGAGTGGGGTAAAGCGGGAATAATTCAAAGGCTTAGTTTTTGAAAAGAAAATTCATATAAG
>OVBX01002054.1:0-18818 GCA_900406325.1 Erucastrum elatum | reverse complement strand
ACAACGTATCTGTATCAAGGAAAAAGCTTCTTGTCCTTGATCTTAATGGTCTGCTTGCAAAAATAACTAATTTCAAAGAAGCTTCTGATCAAGNTTGAAGTTGGTATCTGGTCCTTGAGAAGAAAGTAAGACATTACTCATCTCTTCTATATTTAATATTTTTCTTGCATAACAATTAACATAATATGAAAGTTAAAATGTGACTACAATAGATTAACCTGTTTACTTACAGAGCAAACGTTGAAGATATCTGTACGCACTTGCTTGAAGATTTTAAAGGAAAACTTTTGTTTCGTTGGGTATGTGGTTATTTCTTCAATTTATATCCTTGAGTAATTAATTCCAATCGAATATGTTCTAAATGAATTTTGAATTGTTTTGTGATACAAAACATTGGCAGGACATGGATAAGTGTACTAAAACCGAAGCTTCCTGCCTTGATAACAAGAATGAGAAAGTAGTTTTCAAGGATCTAAGCCTGATCTGGAAGAAGGATGATTACAGTAAGAGTAACACAATTTTGCTAGATGATTCTCCTTACAAAGCGCTTCTTAACCCAGTAAGTTTATCTACAAAATCATTCATCCTTGTACAAATACAATTATTTTGTCTCATTGATGTTTTAGATATTATGACTGAATTATCTGATTTTACAGCCACATACAGCGATATTCCCGTACACATACAATCATGGAAACGAGAATGATACATCGTTAGGTAAAAAAAAAGTTGATGTTATCAGTAATTCTTTCTTTTATGTTTGATTAATAGTTATATACATCATTATATGTTTTGGTACTTTGTTGTTAATAACAGGTGATGATGGTGATCTGAGGCTGTATTTGAAGAAGCTAGTAGAAGCTGAGAATGTCCAAGAATTTATCCAAAAGAATCCATTTGGACAAGAAGCGATTAAAGAAGGAAATAAAGGTTGGCAATTCTACAAGGAAATAAAAATAAATATTGGAAATAATGTGTTTTGTACTGTGGGAGAGATAGTGAAGAGATTAAGTTTGGAACAAGAACACAGTTAAGCTTTATTGATATCAAGAAGGACGGTGTTAAAGATAACAACCTCAACAGAGCTTTGGATGACTTGGAAGGAAGAACAGCCAGCCTCTTATAATATGTATCTAAAATTTATCTGAAAATATTTAAAAATTAGTGATATTTTACTTATATTGTGCATATTAGTAAAAGCTGATGTATAACCACATAAACCTAATTTAAGATCTGAATAAGGATCATTGACATAGTCTTGTGATATAGTCGACTACATGCCTCAACTACATTGTGATATAGTCGACTACATGCCTCAACTACATTGTTTGGTCAATATGACATACCATAACTTTCAAGCATATGGGTTCCTTAGCCAGATATGAATGATGAATCAAGCTCTATAAACACTAACCACATCGATGAAGTGCAAAATTTGGCTAAAGCTTGTGAAAGACTCTACTAGGGAAATGAATGAATTCTGGCTGGCTGGTTGACCTTTGGATTTTTCATTCGTCGAACTAGAAATTGATCATGTAACAGTGGTCACTCAAAGATGTACAAAATACAATTGGAATATCTTTCATACAAATGTCTACAAGTGGTTCTTCTTAGACCGATATGTACTTAGAGATATATGACAATATATCTGATGTAACAAGATTTCTATACACAGTGATCTACTGTTAATCGAAATGTGCAAAATACAATTGGGAAACCTTGCATACATTTGGGTTACTTGGGTACAAGTGCTGGGATTATAAACTTGATAAGTCTTTATAGGATTTTATAAGCTTTTTATCATCTTTTATTATAGAAAATCTTTGCAACCGTTTTCGCCAGATTAAACAATGACAGCGCTAAACATCACTGTATCAGCCAGATTCGTCACCATCTCAACTTGCCATTTTTGGAACACATTGAGTTTACAATTGAAGAAATTGAAAAACAGTTGGATACAAGTAAATCTATTTAGACCGATATTTATATAAATATACTATAGTTTCTACAACAAACTAAATTTCATAGAAGCAAAGATAGAAAACTACATAATTTTTTGGTATGTATTAAAAATCCAAATGTGGCAAACACAATTAACAAATAGATTATAAATATTTTTATAAAACAATGAAATTTTATGGACATGAATCTTCTTCATGTATGTGTTTGATAGATTGTTGATACATTTTTATAACAACACAATTTACATGAATTTACAAATAGATTGAAGCTTCTTCGAGAAAAGAAAAAGAACTTTGTTGACTAGTTAACAGTTTAACAAAGTTGGTCTGAGAAGCAAATGGATTAGTAGAAGACATATCAACAAAGTTAAAAGAAGAAAGAAAGCTTGATGAAAAGAGAGAGAAATTTCCTTTCTTCCAAGATGTGAGCCCAAAGACCCCTTCCACAAATTGAAGCTTTGGTTGTTCTTGACCAAAGAGTATAGTTGCTTCCCTTAAGAGTGACAGCAATCACCGTTGGTTTATGTAGTTTTACATATTAACCGTTTGTTATTTATGAAATATGACTAGACATTGGTGTAGAATTAAATGAAACTGACTTAAGTGGCAATGTCTATATAAAATATGAATTGTTGGGTTGTAGTTATTAACATAGGATATAGAAGATGAGTGCATAAATCATGGGATCAGTAACTTTTTGATGAACAGTGATATTGAAATCTTGTTTCGGGGGAAGAACTTGTTATTAGCTTTAGCTAAAACTAGAAGCTACAAAAGCTCATGAACTGATGATGTATAACCACATAAACCTAATTTAAGATCTGAATAAGGATCATTGACATAGTCATGTGATGTAGTCGACAACATGACTCAACTACACTGTGATATAGTCGACTATATGCCTCAACTACATTGCTTGGTCAATAAGACATACCATAACTTTCAAGCACATGGGTTCCTTAGCCAGATATGAATGATGAATCAAGCTCTATAAACACTAACCACATCGATGAAGTGCAAAATTTGGCTAAAGCTTGTGAATGACTACCAGGGAAATGAATGAATTCTGGCTGGCTGGTTGACCTTTGGATTTTTCATTCATCGAACTAGAAACTGATCCTATAACAGTGGTCACTCAAAAGCAAAATCAGAACAACAAAATCAAACACAAATCAAAATCTCCAAGTTGTGCAAAATTTGTTTTTTGTGTTTTTTTTTAGAAAAATTATAAATTAATAATTATAAATTTTATGTATACATATTTATATAGATTATCTTGTATTCAACCACATCAACCTAATTTAAAATCTGAATAAGATCTGAATAAGGATCTTTGACATAGTCCTGTGATAGTCGACTACATGCCTCAACTACACTGTGATATAGTCGACTACATGCCTCAACTACATTGCTTGGTCAATACTCCCCCTCAAGCTTAGACTTTGGAACCACCCAAAAGTCTAAGATTGGAGAGCTCACTAGCACCACCTCATTAAAAACATCAATATGGAAAACCACTTGGGACAAAACCACATTGAGGGAACAAGAGTGTGTTGTTATGTGAGCTAGAAGACATTTGATTCAAGGCCTAGATACCACAAGTGCAAGTTTACCACCTAAGTGTTGGTTTACCTTAAAAACATCAATATGGAAAACCACTTGGGAAAAAACCACATTGAGGGAAAAAGAGTGTGTTGCTATGTGAGCTAGAAGACATTTGATTCAAGGCCTAGATAGATCCACAAGTGCAAGTTTACCACATAAGTGTTGGTTTACCTTAGACAAACTATATTTTAAGACGTATATATTAGAGAGGAAGAAGGAAAGGAGAGAGAGGCCGAAGTCAAGAAGACGAGGTGAAGTCAAGAAGACAAGACCGAAGTCAATAAGACAAGACTGGTCATGTCTTATTGACTTCGGTCTTGTCTTCTTGACTTCACCTCGTCTTCTTGACTTCGGCCTCTCTCTCCTTTCCTTCTTCCTCTCTAATAGTATACAGTTTGGTGTGTTTTAACTTTAAAAGATTTATTATATTTGAGCTTGTAGTTTGAATTCACAGTTTAATTTTGAGTAATCAATTGCTATAATGATTTAAACATTTAAACTACAAAATAAATATAAATTGTCACACACATTATGTTTTATACAACAAATAACAATATCACTAATATACGATTTAATATTATACCTACAAATTTTAAAATAAACTAAACAAGATTTATAAAGAAAAAGAGTTATCCCGCGCTATAGCACGGGTTATCATCTAGTTTTACAATTACAATAGTGGTTTTTGATAACAGTTAAAGTAAAATCAGAATATTAAAAATACTAACTTTGTCTTACTGTCATTTACTTAATTTATTTATCGCTTTCTTTCTACTAATAAATTTCTTTACCGTTTTATTATCACCGATCGAATCATTAAAAATACATGGAAGCAGTTGGTGGAGAAAAATAGAGATAATACATTTGAATAATAGTTTAACATTTACAATTATCTCTTGTACTAAAACCATGCTGACTTTCAAAATTCTACTTTGTAAAGTTAAAATACCAGATGCAACTGCCAAAATTCCCATTTACCTCTTGACTCTTGTACAAAAAACCATGAATTAACAACTTTCAATTTTTATTTTCTTTTAATTTTTTTAATGAAGGCAACTTTCAAATTCTAATTCGTAAAAAAAAAAAAATTGAAGGTTGTTCAAAACGCATTGTTTAGATCAGGTAGCTCTCAGATCTTAAATTAGGTTTATTCAAACTCACGACTCTGCAAACCATCGAAGGAAATAACACTATCAAACTACTCTAAAAAAACATAACCAAGCCATTTAAATTCAGAGTTACTCATCATTAGGTCAGATCTTATTCAGACCTTATTCAGATCCTTATTCAGATCTTAAATTAGGTTTATTCAAACTCACGACTCTGCAAACCATTGAAGTAAATAACACTATCAAACTACTCTAAAAAAAAAAACATAACCAATCCATTTAAATTCAGAATTACTCATCATGAGGTCAGATCTTATTCAGACTTTATTCAGATCCTTATTCAGATCTTAAATTAGGTTTATGTGGTTGAATACAAAATAATAGATATAAATATGAATACATAAAATTTATAATTATTAATTTATAATTTTTCTAAAAAAAACAAAAAACAACTTTTGCACAACTTGGAGATTTTGATCTTCGTTTGATTTTGTTGTTCTGATTTTGCTTTTGAGTGACCATTGTTACTAAATCAGTTTCTAGCTAGTTCAGCTAATGAAAAATCCAAAGGTCAACCAGCCAGCCAGAATTCATTCATTTCCCCAGTAGAATCCTTCACAAGCTTTTGCCAAATTTTGCACTTCATCGTGTGGTTAGTGTTTATAGAGCTTGATTCATCATTCATATCTGGCTAAGGAACCCATGTGCTTGAAAGTTATGGTATGTCTTATTGACCAAGCAATGTAGTTGAGGCATATAGTCGACTATATCACAGTGTAGTTGAGGCATGTAGTCGACTATATCACAGTGTAGTTGAGGCATGTGAGCATAATGCAGAGAGTATTAATTTTTTCAATTTTGTTATAAAAATTAGCTAGGTGTTATAAAAATTAGCTAGGCATATGTAAACAGCCAGCCTAGTATGTTCGACTAGGACCAATACCGAAAGATTGATTGAGATGATTCGGAGTGTCTCTCAACTGTATTGTTATTTTGGAAGATTTTCTATTTTGGTTCTCATAGCAGAGACTGTATTTTTCAGAACCCGCATCCTTTCGATCTGGATAAAAGTTTATAAAAGAGTAAGATGATATGTGATTTGTTATAAAGAGAGTTAGAGAAGCGTAGCTAGCTTTTCAAACTCGAAGCTTACCTTTTCAAACTCGTTTTCTCTCATCCTTCGAGGTGCATTATTCATGAACCATTCAATGAATAAGATAACGAACACACCGCAGTCGACATCATTTTTTTGTCGTGGACACTGGTTGCACAAAAAGAATGACATAAAATAACTCGATTTCTTATGCGAACTTAAAAGTTGAATCAGGTACAACGAGGGTAAAAGACATACCGTTACAGAAGGGGTATTAATCCTTTCTGAGATCCCAACAGAAGAATTCTTCTGATCATCCCATTCTTTTATCAACAACCTGCAACAAGTTGACATAAAATCCAATGAAGATGGTATGCATTTTCAAACAGACATGTAAAAAGCTAAACTCATGTTGTCCTACCTTTTGACAATGTCAACAATTGGTTCTTTCGGATGTTGTCCTTCAATTGGATCCAGGTGAAGTATAGTCACTCTCCCTTCACATTCTTCGTCTCTGATACACACAACTATTAAGCTCCAGTGGCGACTGAAAATGGAACAATGTATAAAAATTAACTGAGACAGACAGGGAAAATTCTAGAGCAAAAAAAAAAAAAGAAAAAAACTCACTCTTTACATATTGGAATAAAAAGATACGACTTGCAAAACAGATTACCCACCCACCACCTCTTCAACTTGATAAAATTTTCATTCATATCCTTCTTGAAATGGAAATGAAAGTACAGATAAACAAGTTGACATATAACTGAGAATTGAGGAATAACTGAAAAAATGATTACCTCGAGCTCAAAACACTCAATGAGCTTAGTGTAGAAAAAACTGCTAAATATCTGACAGTTAATACGCGATGTATGTCCTTTCTTCTCCAAGTATCTAGCCAGAGTAAACAGATAACATAAATCATATTAACTCAATGGACAACAATTTTTAAGAACTCAATAAAAGTCTGAAACTAACTCAGTGTAACGATCGAGAGTTTCGGTTGATAAACACTGCGAAGGACTGAGGCACTCAGTGTTCTTAGCATCTACAATATCACTTCTGCACAAAGTGAACAAAAAACAATTGTTAAAAGTTGTAGCATTACTGATGATGTATGTTTAATTAATCAACTACACTTTTTTTCCTTTCTTCTTCTTTCTTGCGTGGTGTATATCAGACCTTTTCCTCTTAGTCCCTTGTTTGGGCTGAACATCTTTCTTAGTCTGTTCGGTCTGACCAACTTTGCTGGGTTTCTCTGCTTTACTGGCTTGGACCTTACGTTGCTGGGGCAGAGCATCTTTCTTCTTCTTTCTTGCGTGGTGTATATCAGACCTTTTCCTCTTAGTCCCTTGTTTGGGCTGAACATCTTTCTTAGTCTGTTCGGTCTGACCAACTTTGCTGGGTTTCTCTGTTTTACTGGCTTGGACCTTACGTTGCTGGGGCAGAGCATCAGTTTTTTGGATTTTGGCAGGAGCACCAGGCGTCTGTGTGGTTTCATTGGTTATACGAGTAGTCACCTGCTCGGAAGGAGTGACAATAGTTTCTTTAACAGTAGAACTGATCAAATGATTATCATGCTGTGTGCTGTTGTCCCCATAAGTACCATGCGGAGATTCATTCTGGGGGGCCTGACTGGTACCTTTCTGATTATTGAGCTCACTCATTTTTCTCTCATAGTCCCCGTATTTTAGGTTTAACTCCCTGATTTCTTGCTGCAACTCTACAACCTTACTACTGAGCTCACCAATTTTTCTCTCATTGTCCTCGCATCTTACTTCGAGATCATTAGTTGAGCCCTCGTATCTTGTTGTTCTTTTATCCCCGGCCTCGTCTTTTTGCCCTTGTTCTGGAGGAACTGTCTTCCGAGACTTAATATCTGCTAGGTATAAATCCTCCCAAAATATCTTCACTTTATCGATCACCATACACTTGTCCCACTCGTCACTACATGCATTGACGTCTTCCATGATTCGAGTCATCAGAGGGACTTCGGACGGCTCAGGTTCCAAGAAGTTGGCAATTTCCTGTTTTAAAATAAAGTCATTCAAATCAATATAAACCTGACACTAACAAAACTAACAACTATGGAGAAATGTTTAACCTTTGTGTCTCCAAGTGCTTTATTTATCGTTCCCATGGTAAAACCTTTGAACCCTTTGCATCCTTCTGTTTTCCATTTAAACTTGCAAATTCTGGGACAGTCATCTTCTGCACCTTCTACGGGCTCTTGGAACGCACTCTTAAGACTTTTTATTGCTTCAAAGGCCAAAAACTATACATTCACAACATTAAATCAAAAATATATAATATTATATATTTAATCTACAAAGATATGAGATTTTTACCTCCAAAGGAATAATGAATCCAGGGAAATTCCATGAATCTAGTTTCCCCTTTTCATTGATATTGTCCACCAAGTGAGAAAGGTAATCGAGGCACACGTCAAAAGTGTAAGTACCCCATGGAAATTCTTCACATACTTTCAAATTATCAACAATCTGAAGTATAAAAGGATTTATCCCAGAGCCTCTTTGACCATCAATCACAGTGGATAAGAAGAAAAGCACACCTAACTTTAACCTGTCTTCAAGTTACTCCAAACTATCACTTGCTGGCGAGCCACCAACTGCTGCTGTCATGGAAAGTAGCTTCTTTCTGACCGTTGGGACATCTAATTTTTTAACTTTCCTGAAAAGACGTGCTACAAAATCTGTACTGCCATACGTCTCATAGTTTTCTTTTAACTTATGGCAAAACAGTCCCGATAGGAGACCGTGTTCCCTAATGGAGTACCTAATTGGAACTCCATTAACAACAAATAAACACACACTTTTATCTTCAAGATCAGCCTTCCTTAGAGACAGTAACCAAATCCCCTGTAACATACGGTTTGAGCTGGTGGGCATATGCCAAAGGTATTTGAACTGGTTTGTACTGAACCACTCCTGCTCAGGTTTACTAAGGCAACCTTTTAACAGATCCACTGTTTTGGATGGAGTACATTTTGATCCTAAACTGCACGCCTGTCCAAAGTCAGATGGTCTGAGACAAAGCTTTGGAGGTTGACGATAGTCAAATTTGTCCATTTCCTGCGAAACAAAGTTGTCCGCTATCAGTTACTGAGCCCTTGGCCCATGGCACTCGCCTTAAGAACCAATGCAATGCTATTGGAGTAGAAGAACATGAACTTAAAAATACTTAAGCCAATCATTCAAATCCTTGATTAAACATTGATTAAATCCTCCAACACATTTCAGTGAACATATATTGAAAAGTAACACATTTACTTGTATCAGAACTTACCGGTGACAGAGTCGGATTATGCGAAGATACCCGAGTAAATGTCTTAGAAGACATTCTGTTTACTGTTCAATCAAACAAACAAAACTTCCGATCAACCAGGAGCTCTTTATATAATACCATTCGTCACTTCTAATTTCGAAATTAAACATGAAAAATTTTATTTTTTCTTTTAAAATCTAAGTATCCAAACCCGACCCGCATTAACCGAACCCGAACTAAAAGTACCCGAATCTGACCTTACGTATAGAAATACCAGAATGGGTTCTTTATATAATACCTGTCATCGGATGTTGAATAGAAGTCTCTCCAGATACGATTACTGGTTCACTGGCCTCAGTATTAGTCCTGGAAATATGATTCATTATCAATAATAAGAAACCAAGGTCAATCATAATTCGAAGCCACAAAGAAAACACGCACCAATAAGCAAGTGTTCTGATATGATTGGGCTTAAACCAAGTCTAAAAATGAAAAAAAAGAAGAAGCAAAACTCACTTCTTTGTCTGATGATTCCCAGTATCAGTCTCCCCTGATACTGTTGCTTCTCTTAAGACTGCTTCTAGTTCTTCTAATGCTTTCCTGGCTGCGTAGATCAGCATCTTCTTTATCTATCACATGAAAATCATAACATGGTCAGGCATATGAATGCATATTAAAAGAAAAAAGCAACAATAAGAAGATGATTATCTACGCAGACAAGCAAATTAACTCTCATAAAATTTTCCTAATCATTTACAAGATTTAGAAACGAGAAACTATGCCCTATCAAATTATATATTTCTACTATTTACAGTAATTGTTCTGGTTGAACTAATTATGCCATCTTCCCTTTGTCTAGCCTACACCGCCTTACTCAACCATACACGCAATAGAAGCTAACAACAATAATGATAGTACCAAATAAGAAGCTATGTAGAAAAGATAATTAAAAAAAAGTAAAGATTGACCTCAAGTTTATCCTCCCTGTTTCTGTGATTCTCTGGAAGTTGGCGAAACTCTTCAGTCAGACGCAGACATTCATGGATGTTCTCTGGTGACACAAAGTTAACTGCCACTTGTGTGCACGACTGTTCACACAAAAACGCAGGTTATTCATTAGACTTTTCATGTCAGGTCATCCGCTATACGTATGCAACCCAAAATATCCAACCGTTTCAATACTAGAACTACCCGTTTGACAAATAAAATGTTTATTATCTATACAGAGAAATAAGTCTGGTTGGCTCAAGTAGGCGTAAATTGGTTGTTTTAGGTACTCTACTCGTACTCTCTATAATGTTTTACCTTTTACCTTTAGATTCCGAACTTGATGAGGACAACCCGCGGGTATAAACACCGCTTCTCCTAGCTTTTGCACAAATGTCCATGGCTCGATCCCTACAATTACAAAAATGTATAACCGTCAATATAACTTAACCCACTCGAAAAGGAGTAACATTGTTCTATTACTTACCAACTTCAGTCTTGAGTTTTATTTTGTGCTCTGCAGTTAAATAAAATGTTTGGTCATGTATCGGATGATCAACCTGAAAATTCGAAAATATCATCAGTACACCAAGAAAGTAAAATCTTAGCCGAAAAGGTTTTTGCAGATAAGTGAATTATTATTACCTTCTCAACTGGATCACCATGTCTAAATTCTTTGCAATGCTTTCTCAGATATTTTTCTAACTTAGGAACATCTTCTCTCCTAAATATGTCCCAAAGAGCACCTCCTTGTTCTATACGGTTCTGAACAATATCAAAGCTCAGAAGAGTCTCTGCTACTTCCACTTCTTTATCTGCAACTGCAGGTATCTCTTCTTCCGTTACTCTAGCTGTATGTGTCAATATATTAACCGCATCTGCCACATCGCAGTGAAGTTTAGTCACAGAATCGCCTCTGCTTAGCTCATGTGGAATTCCATAGGCAATGTAAGTTTTGGGACCCAAATCTGGTTTGAGATAATTTTCAGGAAGCTTTGTTGCAATGTTAACAATTCCGGTTCTGGGATTACTATATTCTTGGAAGGGTAGCGCGCATATTAACTCGTCAAAGTGACGTGGCAAAATTTCTTCATTAGGAGGCCAGTCTTTTAGCTTCAGCAAATGAGGCAAGCCTTCTGCATACATTCTTCCTTTCTTGTAACCATCAACGAATTCACGGACTTTAATCTTCAAGTCACACTCATTTAAGCAATCCGTCGTTATGATATAATTGTTTCTTGATGCTTTGTTCCCGTTAGCTAAATGTCGCAACATAACTTCCGGTTCCCAGCTTAAACCAGGTGTCTTCTCAAGAGTGTTCCTAACAATTATGGGTTCACCATTTGCCCAATGCTGTTGAAAATGCAGAAGCTCTTCAACAGATTCAGGAGAGTACAAGTAGTTGTCGCTTGAGTCCATCCTTGATGCTGCTTTTCTCTTTGTATCATTTTTCAAACCAGGACAGCTGCAGTTTGACACTCGAGGACTTTTCTTGTATGAAACCAAGAAAGAATCTGCCTTTTGTATTAAGTCTGAGATCAATGTCGACGGCAAGATTCTTCTAAGCTCCAACATATTATCACTACCACAACAAGTGATGGATGAGTCATGACCAGAACGCCACTTCAGGTGTTCTTCTTTGTCCTCAGGATTGGAACCATGAGAAAGAAATTTCTGGCGAATCTCTTGACAGCAGTCTAAACAAAGTTCATATTTGCAATCTGGGTTTGGGCAGCCTCTGTGCAAATCAAAAATTGAAGTCTGACAGCGATTACTGCATAATAAGATCCTTCTCAGTAAGATTGAATTAATTTGAACTTAAAGATCCTACTGTACTAGATAACCTTACCAGTATATGCGTTCATCAATGTTGCTAGTCTGAACTGTCTTGACCTTAGAATACGGTACGCCTATAGAAAGACACGTTAGAAAAAAATCTTGGAATGAACAAAAAAAAAAATGACTTGGTAGCGAAAGATTCATACTTTGAACTTTTGCCTCAAATTCAATCTCTTGCTTCTGAGCTTCATATAGCTTATTAAGAAACGGAATCATCAATGCTATCAGGTACTGGAGATGATGGCGTCTTTCAGAACTCGTGAGGTTCCTATTTGAAGTCTATTAAGACAGAAACACAAACACAATGTTAACAAAGAAAACATCGTCTGGGGGGTTCTCATGGAAACCAAATATGGATGCTAAGGATAATCTCCTTCACCTCAACTAAACCATTCTTTTTCAAACATATACTGCATTTACAAATTTTGCTGCAAGAAGGACATTTTTCAACAACATTTTTATTTATACATAGGTCTGGATACCTGCAAAAGCCACTAATCAAGTTAGAAACCAAAAACTTACTTAACAGATTCTATTTAAAGACAAAAAAACTTACCATTTACTTGTACAAACATTACAGTACGTTGATCTTTTACACTCATTGCAATTTTTTCTCTCTTTCTTGCACTGATGGCAAAGATCCATCTTGTCTCTGAAATTCAGTTTAGCAACAGTGGAACTTGGCTCACTTGTGAACCTAAACCGAATCCAATCGTGATTGGCGAGGCGAGGTGAGACAGTAAAAATAGGATAAGATAGTCCCAAGCTAGAGATTCTCTGCGAATCCGAAACAAGGGGAACCAAAGTCTAGAAGAAGATCACAGAGGAAGAAGGATGGACTCGAAGAACAAGGATTCAAAGATGGATGTTTAGATGATGATTTCAGAGAGATTTAGGGTTTAAGAGATTGTTTAATGTTTGATTGATTACTGAAAAATAGCCAAAGGAAGAGATAAATAACTAAACCGGAATTTAAAGTAAACCGGAGGAAATAAGATAAACCAATGTCAAGTACACCGGACAGTAGATAATCCTGTCACAATACTCCCTTCTTCAGAGTATCCTTGTCCTCAAGGATGATAGCATGAGTACTTGGTCTGGAGGATGCTCCTTCCACTGGACAAGACATCTGGTGACAGTTTTCTTGTGAGCTTGAACCTCATTCAGCGAGTTTCTATTTTCTTGAACCATCACTTGTACAGGCTTGTAACGCTGGAAATTGGTGTAGCAAGCTTCTCTATAACTTGTTAAATCACCATAACAGTTCGTGACAATTAACAAAACCTGAGACATCTCCATAGTTCTTCCAACATTATTTCTAGTACCAGAAAATAATGATGTTAGGACCTCATCCTTTAGCTCCAGTTTTAACCCTTTGAGTTTCTTCTTTATTGCCCTGAACTCTGGAGGTCGTGGCAATGATCCATAGAACAACAGAAGTGCCATTATGTAAGTACAAATAATTTGTAGCTTCGTGATATCTCTGTCTCCATAATCTCTGACCAGATAAGAAAGCTTGGGTGTGGCTCCATTTCCATTGTACTTGTGTTTCTCAGTAACAAGGAAGGAATCATGAAAGCTCCATGTGTTCGTAACTGGCTTCATCACCTTTGATATACAAATGACAATATCCATTTTTGGCTGTGTCAACTTAGTGCATCGCTGGCCTTGAATACAACTTGGCGAGGCAACCATTTCACCAAAAATCAGCCATCTTGATGAAAAGAACCTTACTCTTTTCTGCCATGTCCACAACCTTAGAAACCAGCCACTGTAAGCTTGACAAGACTGCTCTGGAGGATACCATTTCCACTGCACATGGAACTTTAAGAAGCTACAGTTTTGGCTCTGTTTTGTAAAGAAATTCCTGACAGAAGCACGATCGAAATCCATAGTTTTGGAAACCATTCTATCAAAACATAGGAACGGATCCATCTCGTGAAGATTTTTAATCTTCATGACATTATGTAGGAGCAGTCGCCTCGAGTCAAATTGTGTCCACAAATAGATCTCTACTGCGGCTTCAAACATCATGCTGTGAAAATACATACCAACAAAGAGCTTCACCACATTATCCAGCTTTGATCTAACACCAATTTCTTGTAAACAAGATAGCACTTGCACTTCTGTCCTGTGAAGCTTCTGAGTCACCTGCAACATGTCATCTTGACTGTACTGTTTCTCTCGCCAGTGACACTGAAGTGCTTGAGCTGATAACCCACCAGGCTCCCATACACGTAGTACAAACATCTCCTTGATATGATGCATTTGATTCACCAAGATATCAGCTCCATGATCAATTCGAAACTCATATAAGCTCAGATCAATACATGACTGCAACCTATCGTTCTTCAGTCCTTCTGACCCAGAAAACAGAACCTGACATTGAAAAATAATAAAAAATACTGACATCAAAACACAAATAAATTGTTTAATATTTTTTAAAATGTATATAACATAAAAGTATCATAATTTCTACATAGATAAATAAATTTGATAATACATATATATTTATGCATAAATATATTTTAAAATAAAAACAATCAATCTGTGTATACAGTTATACGTTGGTGTATTTTATTCAAATATTATATAAATTTAATAGTTATTTTCTTTAAATACAAAATAAATTAAAGTGTAACAAATTTACAATATATAGACTTAAAACTTTTAATTAATTTGCTATAACAATTACATCAAAAAATATAACTAAAATTATTGATTTTTTTTAAATCATTTTTTGATAGTAGGGGAAGACTAAGAAAATTTAGATTTTGGTTTTAAAGAAAAAAGATATTTTCAAAAAAAAACTTATAAAATTTACATAAAAATAAATTTATGTAACTAATTTTATTTTATTGACAAGTTTTTAAAAAAATTTTAACATAAATTATTTTTTGAATTATTATATTATTAAACAAAGGCTTTTACTAGAGCTGATTGTTTTATAGTAGTTATTGTTTTAATTTATTTTTATTTACTAGTAATGCATAAATATAGCAAATTTTAAATTAAAAATAAAAAGAAAACCATCGTTGGATTTTGAGAAAACTACAAAAACTTAGATTTTGGTTTTTCCGTAGAAAATACAGTTATTGCAAAAAACTAGTTTCCCTATATTTTAGGAAATTTGTTTCTTTAAAATCTTGATTGTCTAAAAAATGGTTTTTCTAAAATCAGAAGCCAAAAACCATTTCAAAATCTGTAAACAATCAACCTGATTTAAGTAAAGTAGATTCCCTAATTTTTAGGAAAACCAGATTTTTAACTCGTTAACCATTTTGTACATAAAATCCAGAATCCACATTTTATGGGTTTTCCCATGTACTACGACAGTTTTCATGTTTTTGCAGTCTATTAATTATTTTATATATTAAAGAATCACATACAAAATTAAAAAAAAAAAAACACATGAACAAAGGGTTTACAACTAATATTTTCTACAACTCAAACTTTAGAGTGTTTTAGATAAGTTAAATCCATGATATAATAACAAATATTGTGTACCATAAAACCCAAAGAAAATAAAGATGCTAACTACTATATATAATAAATAAAAATGCTAACTACAATAAACAAATAAGTTTTAGTCAAAATAATGTCTTTAACATATATAATAAAAAAATATTTATATAAATAATCTTCTTTAAATTTTATCCTTAAAATTAATATAACTATTTAGATTTACTTTTATGTAAAGTTTGCATGTTCTGTAAATAATCTATTAGTATTATTATTTTATCAAAAAAGTTGTGATATATTCTTTTAATAATTTATTTATTTTAAGTTTAAAAATAAAGCTACAATAAAATAAAAAATAAAATAATTAAAATAAAATATTTTATTAACTTTTAAAACAAATATCAAAAACTAAAAACCAAATAGCCAATCATGTTTTTACAAAAACTAAAATCTACTGCAAAATCAAAAACCAAAAACTAAAAACCAAAAGCCAAAAACCAAAATCTAAAATCTAAAAACTATCCAAACAATCATCACCTAAGTTTTGATGAAGAACTTCTCTATATCGACGGCGATTAAGGAAGGAAAGAACTTCTCAAACAAATCGGAGACGGATGTTGAAAGGGCTCAGTATAGTGAGATCCGACCCGCTTTTATCTTTCTCTGATGTTGTTGGGTACCGGTTGGGCTTATGTCTTTGTATTATATATTGATTTAATTGCTTCTTGTATCTTGTATACTAGCCTATGAGCCTTTTCTCAATGAGGAAAAAAAAAGTAGATAACAAAAAAACCGAAGACTTCGGGGTGCGCATTAATTAACCAGAAACCATTATCTATACTATTATTTGAGAAGTGATTTAGCTTATGTGTCAGCTTCTCCTTAATTTTAGAGTTTTTTTGCATATTTGTCATATTCTCCATGATTTAAGGCTTAATCAATAATCTTCATAAATATTTTTCATATATTTTAATAATAAAAATATTTGAAAACATGATAATTACATTTTTCACTATACCAATATTTAATATTATCTTATTTATTCATTAAAGTTTTGATATATTTACTGAATAATTTATTATTTAAGTCATCACAAATTAATATTATAAAATTACCTTGAAAATAATAAAAACGTGTTTTTAGAAAGAAAAGATAATCTCATATATATGTCTTATGTTTATCTATTTATTTATTAAGTTAAAAAATCTACTTGTTTATTAATTATTTATTAATTTTATATACGCATATAACAACTAAATTTATTATTATACTAAAATATTAAAAATAGTTTTACAAAATACAAAATAAATTCATAAGCTATAACAAAATTTGATTTATATTTGTTTCTTAATGTGACTTTTTGTAGTGTTTTTAATTATTATTACATTTGCAAAATAACATGTATTATTACATTTGCAAAATAACATGTATATGTTATTTAAGTTGATCATTGATATTTATTTATTTTATTTTAAAAGTTTTTACGAGAATCATATTTAAAAATATTTTAAAAATACTGCCCCATAAGAGAATATTTTCAAAATATTATTTTTTTTATTTACAACATGTACCTTATATTATAAAATCAATTATGTTTACTTTTAATTTGTTTAAAGAGTTTCAGAGAGTTATAACTTTGTTTTAATAAAATTTCATTAGAAGACTATTATATAAACAAAGGCGTGATTCAATATTTTTTAATCAAATATTTTTCACAATAATTTATTTTAGTTATAATTATTAAATCTTGAAAGCTAAAGACCACTTCAAAAAAATATGATTTAAAAATAAAAAATATCATTTTATAGAATGTAGCAATTTCTATTTTAGAGTAAAAAATATAGATTGATTATAGCTTATTTTTTCTCTTTTATAGCATTTAGAAATTAAAATAGCAATATATATGAAATGTTTTTATCTTATTCATTACATATTAATATTTTGTTTTTCAATATGATATGTTTGCGTGTTTATTCAATTATTATGGGAGATATTTTAAAATATAATTATAATCAATATTTTATTTAACAATGATTTATATAATATGTAAAGTTAGGTCGGTTTAACATTATTGTGTTTTTTATTTATTTTGAGATTTTGATAACTTCAAAATTTTGGCTTAAATTTTTATTAACAATTATGTGTTTTCTTATTTAACTAGATAAATGTTTTACAATTAATTTGTAAAAAAATAATTAAATATAAGTATATTTTAAAATAAATATTTTTTGATATTTTAACTTATAGTATATTTATTAATAAATATTTATAAAAGAATTATGCCCGCAAATGCGGGCGAGTCACCTAGTCAGAATTTATATCTGTGTTTTTCGCAATTTTGTATATTAGATAAATTTTCATATATCATTATGCGGCTATGCCTATATATATATATTTATCTATACTATTATTTATGAATTGATTTGGCTTATGTATCAGTTTCTCCATATTTATAGGTTTTTTCGTTTATTTATCATGTTATCCATGATTTTAGGCTTAATCAATGATTTTCATAAATATTTTTTCATATATTTTAATAATAAAACTAGATTTTTACCCGCCCTCTCTGAGGGCGGGATATGTTTCTCGGTTTTCAAAATTATTTTTAATGTATATTTTGTATAAATTTTACTAATTTATATAATTGAGTGTAAACTATTTCGATTTGTCAAAAAATTTATTGTAACATAATTGAGTTGATATTTTGTGTTCTATAACGTAAAAATTTATACTATATATAATGTGCAAGTTTTCAGTATTACAATACTAAATTTTTGTAAGAAAAATTAATTTCCTATCTTGGATCTAGATAGACATAAAAATGAAACTGCCATGATGATATAATGATTGTTGTATCTTTAGTTTATCATTGAATTTGCTTCAATATAGAACTGAATTTATTCAGAACGTTAAATAACATTCAAACTGCATGAAGGTAATCAAAACGCATATGTTGTAGCTGAAAAAAAGATTTGAAACAAAAACAAATGCCACATAAAAAAATCAGAGATCTTCAAAAATCTCTTTGAAAACAACATTTCTTGTTTGCTTTTGAGGCTTTCCTTCTTCATCAACAATCAGAATCTTCAAACCTTTCTTAGATGTGACCCTAGATATAGCAACATAGAGCTGTCCGTGGGAAAACACTGGTCGGGGTAGGAAAATGCCAACATGGACGAGAGATTGTCCTTGACTTTTATTAATAGTTATAGCAAAGGCCACAGATATTGGAAGCTGTCTTCTCTTCATCTTAAATGGTAACTTCGTATCTGATGGAGTAATTGACAGTCTAGGAATCAAAACAACTTCCCCGACTTTTTTTCCAGTAATAATTCGAGCCTTAACACAAAAATCTGACATATCTATGATCTGTAACCTAGTTCCATTCATCAATCCTCCCACATGATCAATATTCTTAAGCAACATGACAGGGCATCCAATTTTCAACCTAAGACTGTGGTTTGGCAAACCTGATGC
>OVBX01002053.1:1015-21664 GCA_900406325.1 Erucastrum elatum | reverse complement strand
ACGAAATCTTATCAATGGTGATTCGGACGAGCTCTACGTAATTTGCTCTTCTCTTATATACTACTGCGTTTAGTCTAATTCTCTATCACTGTCATTTGACTTTTTTTTTATTTGTTTAATAGTTTCGATTAAGAAAAAAAAAAAGTTAAGCGAATATTCTCCATTGTTTACGGTATATAGGTTGAACCATCGCAGTGAAATCGACAGTAACAAAGAGTTTCACGCTTACTGCTTCTCTCTCGCTAAGTAAATTTTACTTTTCTCTCTGTTTCACACTCTGCATTTGGTGGTTTGTAATTTAGGGTTTTTTTTTGTTTGTGAATTGCAGTCGAATCGATGCCTCTATTGGGAACGATGAAGTTCCCTTGGACGCTCAAGAACTTGCTAAAACCCTTAATCAGGTTTGTTTTACCTTTTTGGTCTTATAAAGTTTCAATTTTTTTTTTTGTAACAATAAAGTTTCAATTTTTCAAGGTGCTTATTCTCCTTTAGGTTAGTGTACTAATGCTGCTGTTATTTTCTGTGTGTTGTTTGGTGCAGGTGTGTCGACGTAGATGTGATAATGAAACAAGGGCAGTGATAATGACGCTGATGATCTCTGTCAAGGTAAACATAAGAAAACAGNGCCTCTATTGGGAACGATGAAGTTCCCTTGGACGCTCAAGAACTTGCTAAAACCCTTAATCAAGTTTGTTTTACCTTTTTGGTCTTATAAAGTTTCAATTTTTTTTTTTTTGTAACAATAAAGTTTCAATTTTTCAAGGTGCTTATTCTCCTTAGTGTGCTAATGCTGCTGTTATTTTCTGTGTTGTTGTTTGGTGTAGGTGTGTCGACGTAGATGTGATAATGAAACGAGGGCTGTGATAATGACGCTGATGATCTCAGTCAAGGTAAACATAAGAAAACATAGTTAGAGCCCACTAAGATTCAGAATTTTCCTGATTTAGATATAACGGGGTACTGTATAGTGTGTATATAGATTACCTGCTTTGAGGTATGTTTTATTTTTTTAATACTGTATTTATGTTTTCGAGCGCAGACTGCTTGTGGGATTGGATGGTTCCCGGAGAGAGAAACTCAAGAACTGCTGGCTCTTGTAGACTTGGTATGTGTAGTTCCAGACGAGCTTCTAATTTTCTTTTTTGAATATTTTGGGATTTTTTATGCACTGATGTCTTTCTTCTTGTGTAGATGTGGAATGGTTTCAGCGGTCCTGAAAACGTCGCCTCTGATCTAAACAGTCCCGTCAGTCTAGTTCCGCACGTCATGGAGAGGTAGTAGGCTGCAGTTTTCTAATACTTCTTTAACTTGCAAAGAATGACTAGTCGAATATGCTTCTTAGGCAAACTTGTTCATTCACTATCACACACTAGCAAGGGTACTAAGAGCGTTTGTTTGTTTTAATCTTCTCCTTTCTCATTTTAATAGGTTCTATCCATTTACAAAGCTGGGGAAAATTCTTGTTTCTTCTGAGTCAGAGGTGACTTTTTTTTTTGTTTCTTATTCAGCTCTGAGCAGCTTTTATTGTGTGTTAAGTTAGCTTTTTTTTTTCTCTTGTGGCAGGCAGAATCAAACATAATGCTGAAGGACTTCCATATTTCAAAAAAGATGTTGCAACATTCTCCCAAACAGAAAGTTGTATGTATTTGAAATTTTGTTCATGTATCTATCCGCTTATTATGCTTAATGGTTTATTACGGGAATCTTGCTTTCTCTTCAGGGATTATTTGTTTTCCGGACAGAGGACATAAGCAAATCTAGTTGTATTATACATCCTCAAGAAGTCAGGTGTGGTTGTATTGCTTTCCGTTTTCCGTTTTCGGAAGTAGTCTCCGTATGTTAACTAGCCACATTGGCTTTTATGTGAAATCACAGCTTTCTGTTGAATGGAAAGGGCGTTGACAAGAGATATGGCTTATCAATGGTTTGTGCATTTGCTTGTTTCTTGGATATGTTTTTGAAGTACTTGCTCTCTTTTTTACAAGTAATTGTTTATTGTAATTTATTTTTTCAGGATTCTGGACCGCTGTGTCCAACGAATGTTACTAGCCTGCTCAACGCTGGGTCAAATCTTCTGCAAGCAATAGGCTGCTTTGGAGGTTTCCGTTGAATTGATATTTTATCCATCATCTTCTTTTCGTCTTCTCGTTTTTCAGCGATAATGAACAGATTTCCATTTGCTATAGGTAGTTACTTCATTACTATTGCTTTGTTCGATAACTTAGCACTGCCGGCCAACCCGTTGCTGAAAGATTATGTTCACTCTGAAGTAATTAAATCAAATTCAGGTAAATTCAATAGCTTTTAGTCACTAGGAGGAGAAACCATTCGCTTTATGTTTATTGCATATCCCACAATGAAGTCATCAAGTCCTGTAGCCGTTTTGCATTCATACAATTTTTTTCCGAGAACATTCTTCTCCAGATCAACCATTGTTTGTCTTTTTTCATTTTTTTTTCTGTAGATTGTGACATAATTGAGGGGGCATCAAGGATATCTCTCAGCTGTCCTATCAGGTACGGGGATGTTATTCCAGATTTACATTTGCTTTCACAGATACCTTGCCTTTAAAAGATTTAACCATCACCACTGTTACAGCCGCACACGTTTCAAACTTCCTGTGAAGGGTCATGCCTGTAAACATCTTCAGGTGACGCATTTTGTCTTCAGTATAAGAAGTGATAGTATATGTCTTGTGTTTCCATTGGTTAGATCATGGTGAAGAAAACTAATTAGTTAATACATATCATTCAAGGCTCTTGTTTGTTTCAGTTTTCATCATTTCTTTGCATATACCTGCAGTAGCATTCAAATAGTGACCTCTGATTTCACCTTTTTGTCATGTGCTTTATAAATAGCTTATAAAAGGAGGGTTGGCATATCAAAATTATAATATATTGTTACTTTATGTTGTAGTGTTTTGATTTCTGGAACTATGTCAAAATAAATACAAGAGTACCATCATGGCGCTGCCCGCATTGCAATCAGTCCGTCTGCTATACTGAAATTCGTGTAGATCAAAACATGATGAAGGTAAGCATCTTATACTGCTGTTGCTTGGTGGTACATCTTTTGAAATCCTACGCTGGATAAAACAACCTTGTCTAATATCCACAGATTCTAGAAGAGGTGGGATGTAGTGCTACGGATGTGGTTATCTCTTCTGATGGATCATGGAGGATTGTAACGGAGAAGGGTAAGAATGTGGGAGCTGTGCCGGAAACCACTCATGAAAATGGGAACCCAACTAGTTTCCAAAACTTAGAGCCTGCTGTATTGGATCTTACCATAGATGATAATGAAATGGAAACATCCGGAGGCACTCAAGTCAGTGAACAGAAGCCTTGTGTATACGAGATTCAGGGTCAGTCTTCAACTGACGCACTGCCAGAGTTGCCACAAGTTTTGAATACTGTTGATAGGCAACAACAGTTCATCAACTCTCCGCAAGTAGTAAACTTGCGTGATTCAGCAGCAAGAGAAACCATACCTATGCCATTCGTGCCAACGTCATATCCGCAAGATAGATTAGCTACAAACACGGCCAGCTTTCACATATCAATGCCTGGTGCTCAGTCTTCTCAATTACAAGGGTTACACGTTACGCCCCTCAGAAGTTGTCTTGGAAGAACCACTGATTTGATGGAGAGATGGAACCATATCTATGGAAATAGCACAACTCAAACTCAGTTGACGACACCCATACCTCCTCCGTTGCATCACCAGTATCCAATGCAGGTTTGTTTTGCGATTTTCAACTGTTTCAAAATTTGTTTTGTTATCTTCACCTGATCATAACCAAACCATATTTTCCTGAAAGGATTGCTATCTTTCAAACTCTCATATACATAAATCTATTTGCTTTGTTCTTATCTGTTTGCAGAACCAAAGGCTTCCCACCAGGAGCCTGTCTACTGTACTAGACAGATCGATCCCGTCTTCCGCTACACGTCCCCAAACTTTAGGTGTCAACTATGGAGTGACCTCTGAACAGAGACGCATGCAAATACCTGTTCAACGACGGGATCCTCGTGGCGCAGCAGAACAGTTATCATCGTGTGAGTCCATGAATTTGACTCCTGCTAACACAGGAAACTGGCGCCCACAGATCCGGATGCGAGGCAGTCTAACACCAGGTTCCACGGGGTATGACCACATGATCATACGACCTACTCAGCCGGTTCAGACACAAGCTCAAACACTTCCCCAGCCAACAGCTTATAACTATATGCCGGTTCAGACACAAGCTCAAACACTTCCTCAGACAACAGGTTATAACTATACGGCGGTTCAGGCACAGGCTCAAACACTTCCTCGGGCTCAACCAACAGCTTACTATAACAATATAGATGATGAAATTCAAACTTTTTTGGCTCCACAAACGGAAGCTGGACTCGGTTCACTTCCCGTGGCTGAAGGTGTTGGCACGCCTGGGTCGTTTTGGTCAATACATCCCGAGACATGGTGATTATCTGATGGCTTTAGATATGCACCAACGGTTTTTAGCAATAGCATGAATGATGAATCCACTTTACACAATCCAAATAGTATACAGGTCGGTTTATTTTATTTTTTACTAACCGGTTTTGGCTTTCCGGTATGTATAATGTATATAGAGTATTTTGAGACTTGCTCAAACTGAAAACATTTCGGTATTTTGTAATCCTTCTGTTATCTAAATATAAATAAATTCTAAAAGCTTTAACCTAAAATCCCAAAAGTTTAGATTCGGGTACGTCATTTCAGGTGTTTGTTAGTGCGTTTCCTAATTTAAGCAGAACATAAAAGCACTCACTGGTGGACATTAAACAATCAGATGATAAGAGTTTTGTCCGATGTGTAACATGCTTTTGCTGTGGTCCAAGCTAGTCAATATCTCAGCATCTCATTTCATGAGTTCACAGTTTCCTATCATGTTCCCAAAATCTCAATTCAACTAAATGAATAACGTTTTAAATACTTTTTTTGCTTACCTAAATTTTCTGGACATCTAACTCATATTTCTTTCGGACTTGAAAAAAAACTAGAGAGCATGTCAAAATTAGTTTCTTTCTGCACTCTATTTAATGGCTTTCAAAACCTGTACCAGTAAAAACACACCACTTTATATCATCAACATTGGTTATGGTTGACTGTCTTCATTCACATTTATCATTCCTCCAATATGTGTATAACTCGAAGTTGTACTTGGAACTTATGAAATCTTAGTCTTGAAACCAAAGACAAGAAAATCTCTAATTAAAACCATATCACCAATTATAAAGAAAGTAGATCTAAGTTATGCATTAGTAGATACTATGTTCATCATACTAAAAACGTGAAGTATTCAAATAAAAAATGCACAAACTTGTTGGTATGAATGTTCTTTCACGAACACCAAAGCTCGCTTTATTATATCTTCTGATATTTTACTCAAAAAGACAAATTATTTGAGGCCAAATCAAATATAGGAAAGACGACAAGAAAACCCCATATGAATGTATGATGCTAACCAGCCTCGTGGCTGCTTATTATCGAATATTGGAGATCTGTAGGAAGGAGAGATACTGGATCCAATGCACCACGAGGTGATTCCCACTAAATAAATGAATAAATGTCCCACTTTTTTTATCTCTTTTTATTCATAACTCCACACTTTTTATCTCTTTACCAATATCTGCTTATCTTATTTTATTTTCTGTCTGGAGGTCCACTTGTCTGCAACTGTAGAATATTCACATGCTTCTATTAACAAGTCACATTCAAACAAGCTCATGTATGCACAAAAAAAGAAAAAAAAAATGCTCATGATTCCAATTACCAACTCGCACATCATATCAGTTTTAACCCATGATTCCCGAGAAGTGTCGTACATCCAGATAAAACATTCACATGATTCCTAAATTGTCAAACACAATCTTTTACTACTAAAATTCACCTAAAAATAGTTGTGGTCCCGTAAGACTCGGCTTCGGCTCTGTTTCTGATAAACCAATCACTAGCAGTAGCAAAATACTATGCAATTTGTACAAACCTTTACTGCTACGACATTTCAACTCAATACACTTGTAAGCTTGTTACTCGACCATTGACTTTTCTCAATGCATGTGCCAAGAGATGATAATATCCACTCAACAAGTCATTGTCTTTCAATATGCAAACACTTCAAACATTTGATACATATTTTTGGCATGTAGCGTGACAAGTTTTCAACAACTTCTAAAATCAGTAGGCAGAACAACAACAATCTCTCATGGCTGAGTTTTTAGAATTTTAACGCACATTCAATACTTCATAGTATTAATGATTATGATTCGCGTGATATCATTTGAGAGTCTCAAAAAATAAATAAACCCAACACCTCATATATTTGGCTATAAGCCTGCAATTACATTTGATTTTTTCTTAAAAAAGGATAGGCATAGATAGGACAACAGTTACCTTTTAAAAGTTGTTGATGGTTTCATGATCGAACTTCTTATTTCCAGGAAAAGCAATCGGATTCTGTCTTTATCAAACTAGATATGAAAATCTGTCATGAATTTGAAATGCGAGGGTATACCGGTGAGCGTAGGACATTTAAATATGGATATGTAGTTTCTAGCTTTGCTTACAAGTAATCTCGAATTGGGTCATTACTCTAACGCAACAGATAACGTACACGGCTTTTTTTTAATGAAAACTTCAAAGCTCTCTAACAACGCGTTTACTATTGCATGCAACCATACGAGCAGTCACGACAACTCATTTCAATTCGTGACAAAATTGATTAACCACGTACGAGCAGTCACGTAAGATATATTATATCCTAAGAGTATTTTAAGACTCGAACTACTAGTCTATTAATATCCGCGGCAATTGATGCTTTGACTTTTTAAAACGGTGGTTAGAGAAAACAATTAGGTATATATTTCTAACTATAAGATAAGTTATTTTGCAATTATGCTGTATGTTAGTTAACTTATTTTCTTAATTTTCACAAGGAAGTACTATGCATGTGTTTGACCAATCCATTTGCATGTGACAAGTATTTTTTTTTTTTTTGGACAGCAACAAATAATTCAAATCATGTGCTTTTTTATTGGTTAATGGCGCAAAACATGTGTTTTTGACAAGAATCCTACATTCAAATTCTGAGACACTTGTCAGGTTTTCTAACGAGTATACTGAAAAATAAACTATGCAAGAAGCATGTCTAGATGATTCTAATTTCTACACATGCAAACAAATGTTGTATATATGGATAATTCTGCTCAATAGACCATAAATTTTGAAAATATAACATATCCTAGCTAGTTCGTTTATGCAAATACAGATTCATAAGTGCATCTAGACATCATCATATATATAATTCATCACAAAATTCACTCTATTACGGATCTGATTCCTGGTAAAGTGGTAGGGACCATAATTGAAGTTACCCAATAAAGAAGGGATAACATCCACTAAGTCCTTTAGCAAAAAAAAAACATCCACTAAGTCAAAAAACAAAACAAATTGATAAAGATGATTAATCTCATACTTTAAATAATGAAAAAGTCTCAAGTCATAAAAAAATCAAATGGAAATAAAAAAACCAATAGAATAATTTAAGAGTTCAAACAAGAAAAAGAAAATAAATAAAAATATTATAATTAAAAAAAAAAACAAAAAGGAAACGTGACACAAAAGAAAAGATGGAAGCTGACCTCTGGCTTTCCTTCCTCCACTACTCATGGAATATAAATGAGCTTTTTCTTTCGACTTAGTCTTCACGTCGAATCCAAAAAGCAATCGAAAACACATATTATCGCTAATAAACTCTAAGAAAAGAGCAAGAAAGAAACTCGAGATGACGATGTCGGAGAACCAAAGAAACCTAGAAGCTGGGTTACTGAACAAGAACCGAAACGACATCAACGAGTGTCGTATCACTCTGGTTGTGCTCTTCAGTACCTTCGTTTCTGTTTGTGGCTCTTTCTGCTTCGGTTGTGCGGTAAGTCAAATCACTCATCATCATCTTTAATTCCTGTTGTATGTTTAAAACAATAAGAATAAATCATATATCAAAAAAAAATTATGATTCATGTGTATGGGATTGAATATTACAGGCAGGTTATTCATCAGTTGCTCAAACAGGGATCACAAATGATCTAGGCCTCTCTGTTGCACAAGTAAGAACACAAAACCATTTCATGATTCTTCGTCAATGAAATTCTAGTCTAGCTTCTATTTTTTGCTTATATCTGTCTCTCTTTTTACTTCTTTAGTACTCCATGTTTGGTTCGATCATGACTTTTGGAGCCATGTTTGGTGCCATCTTCAGTGGGAAAGTCTCAGATCTCATAGGTCGAAAAGGGGTAATTTTAAACTTACCATCTATATCCTCTGTATTTTATTTGGTGAAAAACTTCTTGCCTATACTGATTTTCTCTTTGTTCTTTGGAAAAAAAAAACAGACAATGTGGTTTGCTCAAATCTTCTGCATCGCCGGTTGGCTTGCAATAGCATTTGCAAAGGACACGGTTTGGCTAGATGCTGGAAGGTTTTCTACTGGATTTGCAGTTGGTTTATTCAGCTACGTGGTAATTATTTTCATACTCTCTTTTTCTTACTCGTCTTTTTATTAATATAGTTTTTTGTTAATTTAAACTAACTCTGTTGCAACCAGATACCAGTTTATATCGCAGAAATAACACCAAAACATGTCCGAGGAGCATTTGTATTTGCTAATCAGGTAATTTAAAGAATAATCATGGAATAATAATTAATGATTTAGACAGAAAATATTCTGATATATGCTAATGTTTGTTGTTACAGCTGATGCAAAGTTGTGGGTTGTCATTATACTACGTCATTGGGAATTTTGTTCACTGGCGTAATTTGGCTTTAATCGGTAAGCTTAATTGTTTTAAAAACCTTTTGTTTTATAGCAACTTTAGTGATGGGAGAAGAATGATTTATTTATTGGTTTCTTTCTCAGGTCTGATTCCATGTGTTTTGCAAGTTGTGACTTTATTCTTCATTCCAGAGTCCCCTAGATTGCTGGTATGTTTTTTAAAAAAGTTTTAATGTTTTATTGGAAAAAATGTGAAGTTAATAAATGTAATATGGTTTAAATGATATGTAGGGAAAATGGGGACGTGAAGAGGAATGTAGAGATTCATTGCAGCTTCTTCGTGGAGAGGATGCTGATGTCTCTGAAGAAGCCAACACTATCAAAGTATATATTACAACTATTTTCTAAATTTTTTTCTTGTTGTTTCAACTCAAAAACGTTGCTAATAATCTTTATTTTCCAACTCCAGGAAACCATGATTTTGTTTGAAGAAGGACCAAAATCTCGGGTTATGGATTTGTTCCAGAGGAGATATGCTCCATCTCTTGTTGTAAGTTACTCTATAAACCTTTTATGGGGTGAATATGTTATTTCTCTTAGTCGTTTTACTGAAAGTTTGTGAACTTTTTCAGATTGGTGTGGGGCTAATGCTTCTACAACAGCTCTCTGGAAGCTCAGGGATTATGTTTTATGTCGGTAGCGTATTTGATAAAGGAGGTGAATAGCAAACAAACTATCTTCCTCGTGTAACTAACTATACTTGATTTTTTTTTTCATTTGGTGTAACAAATCTTCATTCTTCTGTTTACTCTCTTGACAGGATTCCCAAGCAGCATTGGCTCAATGATTCTTGCCGTGATTATGGTATGTCTTTGCACACAGCTTCATTTTTCTGGAAAAAAGAAACATTTCTTCCGAGAACTACACTTATGCATCATGTGTTCTTGTTTGTAGATACCAAAAGCTATATTGGGTCTGATATTGGTTGAGAAAATGGGACGAAGGCCACTTCTACTGGTAAACTTTTTGTATCTTTTCTGATCAAATGTGAAATGAAGCAAACAAATTTAGCATTTTTTAAAAGATGAATGATCTTGAATTTCAGGCTTCTACTAGTGGAATGTGCCTTTGCAGCTTGTTCCTCGCATTTTCCTTCAGCTTTCGGGTAAAATTAACAGCTCGTTTTACCAAAAAGATATACAAAACTTTGATATTACTCTGTTATATTTATTCATTTTATTTTTCCTTCTTGGACAGTCGTATGGCATGCTTGATGAGCTCACTCCAATATTTACATG
Source organism: Erucastrum elatum (assembly GCA_900406325.1). Lineage (NCBI taxonomy): Eukaryota > Viridiplantae > Streptophyta > Magnoliopsida > Brassicales > Brassicaceae > Erucastrum > Erucastrum elatum. The sequence goes on along the minus strand of OVBX01002053.1, from coordinate 11,569 downwards.
CATCGGTGTAGTGGTATGTATAAACATTTTCGACATAAACTAAGCAACTAAAAAGCAATGATGCTCTTTGTATAAAATCGGTCTGACTTTTACATTCCAAAATATCAGGGTTTCATTTCTTCATTTGCCGTAGGCATGGGAGGCTTACCATGGATTATAATGTCTGAGGTGAAAACCAAGTTCTTTTTAAATTTAACTCCTCAAAGTCTATATAACTATTTTTCAGTTTTTAAAAGGTAAATCATTTTGATTTTTGCAGATTTTCCCAATGAATGTTAAAGTTTCAGCTGGGACTCTGGTTACATTGGCCAACTGGTCTTTTAGTTGGATTGTAGCTTTCGCATACAACTTCATGATTGAATGGAACGCATCAGGTATTATTATATGGTCAACGAAAACTCTCAAAATGATCATACGTCAGTACATCCTTTATCTCATTTGTGCATTTTATATTTTCAGGAACGTTCTTGATCTTCTTTAGTGTTTGCGCTGGGGGTATAGTGTTCATTTATGCCATGGTACCCGAAACTAAAGGGAGAACACTAGAAGATATACAAGCTTCTCTTACAGATTTTCTACAATGAGATTGAGATTTACCTGTTCATAGCTATTTTTTGGATTCAAATGGGGGGAGGTTTATAGTAGTTTTTGTTATAATTGTTTCCTCATTTATACAGCAGAACAAAGAAATCATTTGAAAAAAGAAAGTTTAGATCTCTATGTTTCTCTCTTTGTGTGTTACTCAGCTACTCCCATTCATGTATAGTATTGTCCCACTTTATACACAAGTGAATTATAAAAGTTACTTTTTGAGTTGCTATGTTTTTGCTTTCACTGTAAGTTTCATTATACAATAAACAATGGCCAGGCCGGCTAATCATTTGCTTTGCAAGTTCTGTTCTATTTTTTTCCGGCCTCAGTCATGTACTTTTATTGAATTTTGAGATATTTATTTTTTAGACTGTATTTGTCTACGCTCTCTAAGTTTGATAAAATAAGTTTTTTAAAGCTTCCAAAATGATATTTTTTCTAGTTCTTAACACATTAATTAAGATATCACTGTGCCAACCAGACATATGACAGGCTTAACACATCTGATTTTCATAAATTATAAAGATTAATTATTTTGAAAGTTCAGCCACCGACCGGCCGACGTTACAGTTATCTTGACTTTTTTGGGTCACTTTAACAAAACTATCTTGAAATTTAACTCTTCAATGCTATTATCTATCTTACAAGTGGTACCGGCCAAGATATTCTGTTCATTGTTAAACTATTCCTAGTTGGCCACTTGCACGTATCATCATGATTCGTAAAACAGAAATGGAATCACTTTTACAAAGATATACTTTTTTATAATTCAGAAAGGAACAAAGAGAATATATGGGAATGAAGTCATGAGTTTACCTTTTCATGAAGAAAATTGGAAAGTTGTTCTATAAGTCGCCAATCGACTAGACAGTATAGTCCAGTTACTATCATTGACAGTACACGCTTCTTCCCATATCAAGATATTTTTACTAGAAAATAAAAATAAGCTTAAACCCTAATTCCGTTTTCCCTAAAGCTCCATTATGTTACTTAAATTCGTGTTCTTATGGAGTTATGGATAAATTAGAAGACTTAACCAAATTGAAGTTGAGCACGCTGAGCTCAATAGATAAAGTTCTTAAGCATATCTATTGAGCAATACCGAGTTAGAGACGAACTAGTAGGTTAGTTGGTTGATCACGTCATAGTGGCGTACGAATACGCACTGCATAGTTGGCTAAAATTTTCAGTAAAGATATTGAGTTATGGATAAAGGTTTTTGTTTATTTAAATGACTTAACAAAATTAAATGGGCCTATCATACTTCGGCTTTTCAGTCCAATTCTTTATAAAATAGATTTGGCAATAAAATGGGACGAAACAGCACTAATGGTCTTTAGTTCAGAGTTCTAAAGGGCTTTTATATAGTATTTTTTACCCAATGGCCTTAATTCACATTCGGGACGATCATTATTTCTCATCCGCTTAGTTAAAAGGCCTAATAGGGGTTTTCGAATAGTGTTTTCTTGTGAGGCTCTCTACAAACGGCGCATGGTACATTTGGTAACTTTTTTTTGACTAAACACATTTGGTAATTTCCAAATTTGTTTCTCAAAATTTTAAAATATTAATGATAAAGAAGTGACAATATTGTAAGTTCAACCTGAATACTAATGAAAACGTACAAAAAATGTATTCGTGCATAGCATGTAGCCAACATGAAGCTACTTTTTTACCCTCTAGCTTGATTATTGCATTTATTGACCAAATAGATCACAAGTGGCACATATAGCAATATAACAAATTGCTAGACATTTTTTTGTCAACTAATTAATTGTTAGACATATGTATAGGTCAGTCAAATTTGACGAGATTTTGATCAATCTAAACTTCATTAAAAGCACTCGAAATGGATCAACTTCATAGCTGTTGCTCCTTGGCTGTATCTACATAGAGAATAGTCAAATATTTGTATTTAACAAAAAAAAACAAAGAATGGTCTACTAGAAACTAAAAGTCGCAACGACTTTTCAATTCTCCAGCAATAGATAGCAATACTATTTAGAATTCTTTTTTTTGGTTGCAATTTCTCACAAACTCATCCATTTTGCCTGCATAAAAATCCTTTAACTCATCTTTTTTTTCAAGTATGTAGATATGGATTGACAAAAAGAAGTATATAAGTATAATAGTATGTATTACACAGCTTTCTTAAAAAAAGTACATATTACACATACACATAAACATATGAATTACTCGCATGTATATATTTAGGAATAAACACAAATAAAACTACTACTGTACAACACAAGCAAATACAATCATAGACAATAAAAATCAAACACATAGTCAAGTTCAACGAAGATGACTGAATCTAAACCAAAGCGATTTTTAAAAAATTATGTAATTTTGAGGCGCCTTCTCATACATAAAATCAATAATGGACGAGGGGCGGAGGGAGCGACCTATTCTAAAATCACTATACTATTTACAAAATGCCATTACACAAATATAATAAGATTAAACTCAGCGACCACAGTTTGATCGCCCACCCTAGAGTATACGACCAAGTCCACTGAATATTTAAAACCTACAAAAAAAACTATAGACGATGATTCATGACGTATTATAAAATGTCCCAAAAAACAAAAACCCAACCATCAATTTGCATAAGAATCTCACAACTCAACTTTTCTTCTCTTTATTTTTTTTCCTTTTATTTGTATCTTCCTAACAAAGAAATAACAAAAAAAGAATAGTAATATGGATAGACAAAAAAGCATGGAGAAAGGGTTACTGAGGAAGAGCTTGAGCATAAGAGAGAGGAAGTTCCCAAACGAAGACCTTTTTCTTGAAACCGGATTATCGAGGAAATCACCGAGAGATATTACCAGGAAATCACCTAGAGATATCACCAGGAAATCACCGAGAGATATCATCAAGAAATCTCAAAACGACGATGGTGATTGTCGTGTTACTGCCACTGTTTTCCTCAGCACCTTTGTTGCCGTCTCTGGCTCCTTCTGCACCGGTTGTGGCGTGAGTCATCTTTTCTATTTCCTTATATTTTGTTCGCTTCTTACCCGGTTTAACAACAAACCATTCGGTTTACCAGTCACATTTTTGCTTTTGAACTACTGACTGAACCGGCGTAAATGATTTGGATGTATCGGTTTTGTAGGCCGGTTTTTCATCAGGTGCGCAATCAGGGATTACCAAAGATTTATCTCTCTCAGTTGCAGAGGTGAATATCATTTTTTATTAAAAAAAGTAATTTGAAGTTTTACCTCTAATTTGACCTTATCTATCGATCACGCAGTACTCTATGTTCGGGTCGATTTTGACACTAGGTGGTTTGATTGGTGCAATATTCAGCGGTAAAGTCGCTGACGTCTTGGGAAGAAAACGGGTAAAATTTCGGTTTTGATTCTGTCCTATGATTTGGTATAACCGGTTATCATCTACTGAACCGGCTAATATAACCCACTCTTTTTAAAAAAAAAAACAGACCATGTTGTTTTGCGAAGCCTTCTGCCTTACAGGCTGGCTTGCGGTAGCATTGGCTCAGGTTTGTTTCTACCTGTCGTTTCTCATGTTTATTTTTATGTGATAAGATATCTTTTATATTTTCTATATTTCATATTTTGAAGGACGCATTGTGGCTGGACTGTGGAAGATTGTTACTTGGAATCGGTGTTGGTTTATTTAGCTACGTGGTAAATCTTCATTTTCAATACAAATGATAACTTACTGACCGACATAAAGAAAATAAAATATTCACTTATACAAAGTTGTGTTTCGTGTAGATTCCAGTCTATATAGCTGAAATTGCACCAAAGCATGTCCGTGGATCGTTTGTGTTCGCCAATCAAGTACGTATAAAGACCGGTCTAAGTTCTAACCAAGTTAACCTAGCTTTGTATTTGGGGCAATAACATAAAATCTTGTTATATAAATGTATCTGCAGTTGATGCAAAATTGCGGCATTGCACTCTTCTTCATCATTGGCAATTTCGTTCCATGGAGATGGCTAGCAATAGTCGGTATGATTATATCTATATAATATAATTATGTAACAGTTAGAAGAACAATTTATATAATTTAAACCGGTTTAATCTAAGATTGTGTGTGTTTTATGTTCCAGGCTTCGTACCATGTGTCCTCCACGTTTTTTGTTTATTTTTCATTCCCGAGTCTCCAAGATGGCTGGTAAGTTTACTTATATTTGCATGTGGCATTGAAAACTTATCATAGTTTGAAGAATTTAAATATTTTTGTTTTTTTTTTCTGTTCTTTTCTGATATCATGTTATATATGTGACAGGCAAAAAAAGGTCGCGATAAAGAATGCCGATCAGCTTTGCAGCGTCTTAGAGGACCAGATGTGGACATTTCTCGTGAAGCAAACATAATTAGGGTATGAAGCTTCCATTCTTAAAAATAAAAATGTTCCATTATATAGTATTGGTTTTCATTTTATTTTCTTATACAGGATACCATAGAATTATCGGAGCTCGATGGTGAAACTCGAATGGCTGAATTGTTTCAGAGACGATATGCATATCCGTTACTTGTAAGTTTTAGAACAGATAGAAAAATATAGTTTCTAATGAAATGTTACTGTTCTCAATTAATGATAGTTCAGTACTTCAGTTATTATGTAATGACATATATTTGAATGCAGATCGGAGTTGGTTTAATGTTTTTGCAACAATTGAGCGGTAGCTCTGGTGTAACCTATTATGCCAGTAGCCTCTTCCAAAAAGGAGGTAAGTTATAGAGGAGAAGATCCGAAATATTAATGTCAGTATTATAAGATACAATTCAAGATACAATATGAACATGGCATGTGTAAATAGTTTATTCCTTTTCACCAAATAAAAAAGTGTAATCCAATTACAAAATGTTAACTTATATTTACTTTCAGGATTTCCAAGTGCTATCGGCACATCAGTAATAGCCACGATCATGGTAAGTTTTCAAGAAAAAAAGAACATTTATAATATCAGAGAAATCTCAATACTAAAAAGAAAGGATTATTCGATTACTCTTTCAGGTTCCGAAAGCAATGCTGGGAACAATCATAGTCGATAAATTGGGAAGGAGAACACTCCTAATGGTTAAATAGACTAAACTCAAATCAAATATTGTTAAGTATGAGTTTTCTTCATCAAACTAAAAGTTATGTTTTAATTTAAATTTGAACAGTCTTCTTGTGCTGCGATGGGCTTAAGTGCTTTGCTGTTAAGTGTTTCCTACTGTTTCCAGGTGATTATAAGTCTATTCATATGTTTATATGAACGTAAATATATTATACTACATTGTGGATATAAACATGCAACCTTCTGAGCTAACTATTTTCTTAAATTTTGTTAAATCAATGTGGAGCAGTCATTTGGAATTCTCCAAGATCTCACTCCCATCTTGACTTGCATTGGCGTATTGGTAATAGCCCTAGTTCTTTTTCTCAAAAAAAAAAATTACGTAACAAAAAATCTAAAAATGTTTTAGTTACAACTTCAATTTTTTGAATTAACTTATTTCACTGCTGATTAGTTTTAGTTGGTACTTTGTGGAATGTATAGGGTCACATTGTGTCATTTGCGATGGGAATGGGAGGACTACCTTGGATTATAATGGCTGAGGTACTCCAATGCTTATATTTCATGTTTTCCCTTAGTTTTTCTCAAAAGAAAATTATCAGTGATGAGTGGACTGGACTATACAATACAAATAAATATATTTTGTTTCGTTTGCAGATATTTCCCATGAATGTGAAAGTATCCGCTGGAACCTTAGTTACCGTAACTAATTGGTTATTTGGTTGGGTAATCACATATACTTTCAACTTCATGCTACAATGGAATGCATCAGGTAAATACAATACGCAGTTGTAAATATGTAGTTAACAACTTAGCCTAATTACCGTTATGGCTATACAAATAATTCGTTACAGACTTACAGGTGACTGATCATCTTTTTGGTTCATTTTTTCAAGGAATGTTCTTCATCTTCTCAATGGTCTCCGCATTTTCGATTGTATTTATATACTTTCTAGTACCGGAGACTAAAGGCCGATCACTTGAAGAAATACAAGCATTGCTCTCCAGTTATGTACAATGATTTATTTTTGGTTAAATTGATCATATAAATCGATTCTTGTAATTGGAAAAAAATCGATTGTTATGATTGGTGTGGGTTTGCATGAAATTTATGTATGGATCGAATTTTGCATGGGATGGCAACAATAAATTTGTATATTTCCTGGTTGAGAAAAAGTATGGTTTTACTTAGTTATGCAAACAAGAAACAAAATTAGAGTTTATGCGTGAATAGTTAATTATAAATTAAAAAAATTGATAGATCACGCATCCGACCATACTTTCTCCATTGTACCTATTGATTATCAATTTAGTTGATCGGACGGAGGAAGAGTTAAAGCAGTTGAACAATCTAGGGAACTGCCAGTTGGGTCAGTTCAGAGTGCTGGAGTTAGGTGCTAGTGGTGAGTACACTTTTGGGAGATACCACTCTGAAGAGGAGATGTTGGCGTGAGTGTATGTCTAAAGATTTGATTGATGATCAACTAGGTCGTCCTGATGGTTCTCCTGAAACATCCAATGATTGTTGTCGTCTTGCATCTTGATGAATATTTTGATTTGTTAGATGAGACTGATGATGAAGAATGTTGCTGATTATATGTACATTGCTATTATTTATCTCATTTGTTGGTTGATTTTCAGTTGGAAATCAAGTTTAGGAGTAACCACATTTGGATGCCGGTTAAGTCTGGTTCACCCATGTGTGCATAAGAATAATAAGTAGAATGTCGTTTTCTAAAGGGCTCTATAGCTTTTGGTTACCAAAATTTCCAAAATAACTACACCCAAATGCGGAACCGATTATGGTCAAGTCTTTTAGGCTTTATAGGGAAATAAAGCAGACAATATTTTAACTAGCAAGGTGGGTTAAATAAAAACATATAAAACTTCAAGGCGAAGATCATCGAAAAGGGCATTTGGTCTAGTGGTATGATTCTCGCTTAGGGTGCGAGAGGTCCCGAGTTCAATTCTCGGAATGCCCCCAATTTTTTTCGAACAAGACTTGGGTTCACCTCTATGGTGAATTCTTAAATTCACCTCAATTCTTAGCACCAATCAAAGTGCCATGTAGGATTAGCAAAAAAAGGAAAACTAAAAAAAAAGAGGCAATAAAAAAAAAGACGTGACTTGATTTTTTAAGGTTGTCTATGGCTTCTTCATCTTCATCACCACAAAGAACATTGAAAGATTTGTTTGTTAAATTAAAATCTGCTGTTTTCTGTTCTTATACTCTAAATCTAAAACTCTATGCCATAAATCTAAACCCAAATTCTATAAACTCCAAACTCAAACTCTTAATTTTAACACTAAACCCTAGATTTTAACACTAAACCCTAAGTTCTAATCCTAAACCCTAAACCCAAACTCTAGATCTTGAATCCAAAACCAAAATCATAAATAAAAGCTTTCAATTATTTGTGGGTGATGGAGAAGAAGAAGAAGCCATAAAAAGCGTAACTTTTTTACATGCCTTTTTTTTTATTTTGTTTCCTTTTTTTACTAATCCTACATGGCGTTTTGATTGGTGCTAAGAGTTGGGGTGAATTTAAGAATTCACCATAGAGGTGAACCCAAGTTTTGTTCATTTTTTTCTTATTTTTTTCACCTCAACTGTGTAGACACCAGTTATGAGTCAACCGATGTGGCAACATCAGGAACCTGGCCAACCTGACCCTGAAAACTAGCGTTTGCATGGTCGTTACGTGCCAACGTATCAATCGTCTACTAACGTATTTTTCTTATAATCCACAAAAAAAAAAGTTATTGCAAGAAGTCGTAGCTATTTGGATGTGTGACACAAATTGTCAATTTGTTTAGTTTTATTATATTTAATAATTTATTTTGAATCAGTTATTTAAATTTAAGGCGTAGCAATTGATTTAAATCAACCAATTAGTTTTTTTAAGAACACAACGAACCAATTAGTTTGATGAATAGTTAAAAATGAGATTCTAACGATTCGGTCTTCTTAACGACATATATACACGAACCCAACAAATCTACTTATTGAAGCATAAAAATAAACTTTATGCGACAAATCAAGGACTAGTGTGTTTCTTTAATGTATGGTTGATATTTAAAATACAAGAATGTCACTCAAAAATAATGCTAAGACTATTTAGAAAGTTATAATACGCACCCAACTCGCGCATGGAAGTTAATTAAGCTCGTTAACTCACCTGACCAGTTGACTTCCAAGCCAACGTGCGTCCATGCATCTCAAGCCTCATGCTCACAATCGCACACCCACGTATTGGCACATATAGGTATGCATATACTATTTTTAAAATACGTGCGTCGATGAGATTATATAAGTACATGCACATTATCTGCATGTATGTAGAGAGATTTGGAAAAAAAAATGTGGTTAAGAAACAAAAACTCGAGCAGGAGATTTTTCATGTTTTATCTAATGATAACGTCCTTGTCGTTTCTGTGTTTGGTCTTAAGGTTTAAACCTCTCTTTTTACTCAATCCCATGATCACTTCTCCTTCGATCATCGAGATTCATTATACTCTACCGGTGGTGCCGGTTAACCGGAATCCAAGATGGCTCCAACTCATCAAGAACTATCTCCCGGATCAAAGAAAGATCCGAGTGGGTCTCCTCAACATAGCTGAAAACGAGCGAGAGAGATACGAGGCAACCGGGACGTCGATACTTGAGAATGTCCACGTCTTGCTCGATCCCCTTCCAAGTAATCTGACGTGGGAGAGTTTATTTCCGGTCTGGATCGACGAGGATCACACGTGGAACAAGCCGACGTGCCCCGAGGTCCCTCTCCCTCAAGTTGAGGGTACGGCTGCTGACGTGGACGTGGTCGTTGTAAAAATGCCGTGTGATGGGTTTTCCGAGAGTAAAGGGCTGAGAGACGTGTTCCGACTACAGGTGAATCTCGCGGCAGCGAAACTGGTGGTGGAGAGTGGGCGGAGGAACGTTGACCGGACGGTGTACGTTGTTTTCATCGGTTCATGCGAGCCCATGCATGAGATCTTTAGGTGTGATGAACGCGTGAGGCGCGTGGGGAAATATTGGGTGTATAAGCCTAATCTAGTGAAGTTGAAGCAAAAGCTTATCATGCCTATTGGTTCTTGTCAGATTGCACCACTGGTTAATGAACAAGGTAGATCTTAATTCTTGTTACTCCAAGTCCAGTGTCACTGTTTCTAGAATGGGTTTTTAGACTTCTGTATTGCTTGACTGTTATGAATCCTGATTTGATAGTGTTTTATACGGATTTAAATAATTTACTTTGTTGTTCAATTTTCCCCTTATTAATACATATATTACTAATTAAAAGCTATAATAATATTTTTATCATGTTATCATCAGAAAATTCTTAAGTATTATATTTTTTCGAAATTTCTTTCTACACTATACCATTACTAATAAATATTAAAGCTATTCAATATTCTCTTTTCAATTATATAAAATTAAAAATTTACTTGATTAATATTTAGTTGTGCGTTTTTTTGAATTTTAATTTTTTTATTAAAATATATTTCTCAGATTTCAACACAATATATATATATATATATAAGAATTATATTTTTGTTTTGAAATATATATATTTTAGATTTTGAATGATTCTAAGTATTATTATTAATTTTAATCATTCATCTAATCAAATAAAATTTTAAATTTGTTTTTATTTTTGTCTAACTTATATAATATATTCATTAATGGTATAAGCAATATTAACCACTATAATTTTTAATGTCAAAACTCGAATACGATATCAATTCGAAAATAATAGTATAGATTCCAAAGCATAATTTTTTTAGTTTAAAAAACAACCAATGTGCATATGTTAATTGTATACCAATAGTCTACGCGTTGTATAACATTATCTAATGTATCTGCACTACAAAAAAAAACCTATATTGTTACAAATTTTTTTGTCACAATAAAGAATAATTCG